>JAHHZJ010005028.1:0-18640 GCA_021437245.1 Aegilops speltoides | reverse complement strand
TAACCCTATCTTTCATGTTCCCACCTACGGACTCTAAAATAGCCTATACTAATGTATTTCAGAAATTACATGGGCTGGCCCAATAATAAGGTAATGCGGCACCTAGAATAGCCTATGGACGAATATTATGAAGTGGCATCTTGTATATTTCGTCAAGGCTTCATGCCTCTTTATGGTGGCTTCAAGTCCTGAAATCATCACTTGTAACTCCGTTCTTGATCTCCTTGCATGCCATCAACTCCATGTGTTCTTGCTCAATGTTCATCCTTCTCCAAGCTAGGCCCTTCATTTGTAAGCAAAACAAATGTATCCAATTTAAATGACATCATATTCTCATGAACATTAGAATCATTACCGAAAGCGAAAGTACAGGTAATTTAGTTGGCGTCATGAGCTCTAGTAATTAGTCCGTATGATAGAGGCAAAATGGTGTCCCGTCTTCGATGAGATGGTGGATTCGCTTTGGTGGAAGTCGACTTTGACGATCCGACTACTGAGCGTCTTTGAGGGCGTCGCGCATATAGCAATCGCTAAACCAACTCCGAGAGGTTATTGACCCGCAAACGCGATCAACGACCACGAGGGTCTATTTCCTGCGAACAAGCGAAGAACAAGCAAGAAAGCTGAGATTGCAATCTGGATATTGCGAATATAAGATGAAAGCTTTATTGATCAAGGTGGGGTTACATGGCGCCTTTGTACGTCGTTGAACACAAGCGAAATCTGCTGAAGTTGCAGCTATGGCGAACTTTTGATCTAAACAAAACCCAAGTCTAAGCGGTGCCCTAAGGGCTGTATATATGGAGGAAGAGGGGTGAATTTCGTGGCCCTTGGTGGAGGGTCAAAACTAACCCTATCTCTTGTTCCCCACATACGGACTCTAAAATAGCCTATACTAATGTATTTCAAAATTACATGGGCCTGGCCCAATAATAAGGTAATGCTGACACCTAGAATAGCCTATGGACGAATATTATGAAGTGGCATCTTGTATATTTCGTCCAAGGCTTCATGCACTCCTTATGGTGGCTTCAAAGTCCTGAAATCATCACTTGTAACTCCGTTCTTGATCTCCTTGCGCATGCCATCAACTCCATGTGTGTTCTTGCTCCAATGTTCATCCTTCTCCAAGCTAGGCCCTTCATTTATAAGCAAAACAAATGTATCCAATTTAAGCGACATCATATTCTCATGAACATTAGAATCATTACCAAGAAACGAAAGTACTGGTAATTTAGTTGGCGTCTTGAGCTCTAGTAATTGGTCCGATATGTATAGCAGCGGGGCTGTGGGTGTAACAATGGTATTGATGTCCTATCATCCTCCTTCTTGAAATGAAGTCGTCCTCGACGGAGGTTCATCTTCCTCACCAAATATGGCTTCAAATCTGCAATGTTAAAAGTGGGACTAACCCCAAAATCTGCAGGCAGCTCAAGTTTATATGCATTATCATTTACTTTCTCCAACACCTTAAAGGGACCAGCAGCACGTGGCATTAGCTTTGATTTGCATAAATCGAAATCTATCCTACGCAAATGTAACCAAACAAGATCTCCAGTGCAAACAAACATGTTTTCTACCCTTATCTCCGACAAGTTTATATTTAGCATTCATCGCTCAATGTTTTCCTTAGTTAACTCATGCATTTTTAAAATCAACTCAACGTTCTTTAGCATCAAAATTAACCTTCTCGAGAAGATGGAAGAGGCAATAAATCAATAGGTGCACGGTGAAAACCATACACAATTTCAAAGGGCACATCTTAGTAGTAGAATGCAATGAGCGATTATAAGCAAATTCAATATGAGGCAAGCATTCTTCCCACATTTTCTTATTTTCTTCAAAACAGCCCTAAGCATAGTAGACAATGTTCTATTGACTACTTCGGTTTATCCATCGAGTTTGGGGTGACAAGTAGTACTAAAAAGTAGTTTAGTCCCCAACTTGCCCATAAACATCTCCAAAAGTGGCTAAGAAATTTAGTATCACGATCTGAAACAATAGTATTTGGCACACCATGCAAGCGAATAATTTCACGAAAGAACAAATCAGCAACATTAACGACATCATCGCTTTTATGACATGGTATAAAAGTGTGCCATTTTAGAGAATCTATCACTACAACAAATGTACTATCCCTCCCTTCTTTGTTGAGGTAAACCTAAAACAAAGTCCATAGATATATCCTCCCAAGGAACACTTGGTACGAGCAAAAGCATATATAAACCATGAGGATTGAGTCGTGACTTAGCTTTTTGACATGTAGTGCGTGAGCGACAAAACGCTCAACATCCGTCTCATCTTTGGCCAAAAGAAATGTGTAGCTAGTATATCCTCGGTCTTCTTCACGCCAAAGTGTCCCATTAGTCCTCCTCCATCGCCTCACAGCAACAAAAAAGGCAGCGAGCAGACTGCTGTAATGCATAGCTTGTTAGAGCAAGCAATCCATCATTAATGACGAACTTGTTCCATGTTCTACCTTCTTTACAATTCTACAATACATCTTTAAAATCACCATCATGCACATATTGATCTTTGATGGTCTCCAAACCAAATATTTTGAAGTCAAGTTGTGAAAGCATAGTATAGCGACGAGACAATGCATCAGCAATAACATTTTCTTTACCCTTCTTGTGTTTAATGACATAAGGGAAAGTCTCAATGAATTCAACCCATTTAGCATGTCTACGATTCAGTTTAGCTTGACTTTTAATATGTTTCAAAGATTCATGATCAGAATGTATAACAAATTCTTTGGGCCATAAATAATGTTGCCATGTTTCTAAAGTCCGAACAAAGCATATAATTCTTTATCATAAGTAGAATAATTCAGACTAGGCCCATTCAATTTTTTAGAAAAAGTATGCAACAGGTTTGCCATCTTGTAATAACACACCTCTAATCCAATTCCACTAGCATCACATTCAAGCTCAAAGTCTTATTAAAATCAGGAAGTTGGAGTAAAGGAGCATGTGTCAACTTAGCTTTCAATACCGTGAAGGCTTCTTCTATCTGAGTACCCCAAACAAAAGGCACATCCTTCTTTGTAAGCTCGTTGAGAGGTGCAGCAATGGTGCTGAAATCTCTCACAAAGCGCCTATAAAACCAGCGAGGCCAAGAAACTCCTCACTTGTGTGACCGTTTGGGCTGCGGCCAACTCTCAATAGCTTCAATCTTGGCTATCAACTTCAATTCCTGTGGAGTAACAACATAGCCAAGAAAAGATACTCGATTCGGTGCAAAAGGTGCACTTCCAAAGGTTACCAAACAAGCGTGCATCACGTAGAGCATTAAAAACAACGCGTAAATGTTCCAAATGTTCTTCCAAAGATTTGCTATAAATCAGTATATCATCAAAATAAACTACCACAAATCGTCCAATGAAAGCACGTAAAACTTAGTTCATTAATCTCATGAAAGTACTAGGTGCATTAGTTAACCCAAAGGCATGACTAACCACTCATATAATCCAAACTTAGTTTTAAATGCTGTTTCCATTCATCTCCCAATTTCATTCACGAATTTGATGGTATCCACTCATAAATCAACTTTGGAGAATATTGTAGAGCCACACAATTCATCAAGCATATCATCTAGCCTAGGAATAGGGTGGCGATAACGAATAGTAATATTATTGATGCCTCTACAATCAACACACATCGTGACGTACCATCCTTTTTGGCACTAGAATAATAGGACAACACAAGGACTAAAGGGATTAGCGTATATAACCTTTGTCGAGCAGCTCCACGTACTTGCCGCATAATCTCCTTCGTCTCCTCTCTGATTGAGTGCGGTATAGTTGCAGTTGGGTAATGATGCACTGGGAATTAAGTCAATTTGATGCTCAATCCCTCGAATAGGTGGTAATCCGGTGGCGTCTTGTGGAAAGCGTCGTGAACTCTCCGCAAAATGTTAGTGACGGTGAGGGGGGCAAAAGAGGAAACACGTCCTCGAATGAAAATAATGCCTCTTTGCACACAAAAGCATAGCAAATAGATTTGCCAAAATCTAGCTCATCAATATCGATTTGGTGGCAAGTAAACATGCACTTTTCAATTTAATTTGAAGCAACAGTAGATGGTTTATTATTAGGCTTCATGTGTTGCTCAAATTCTTTTGCCACAATCTGATTTTCACTCTTATTTTTCTCTGTTTTGCTTTATTAGCTCTATTAATATCATCTTTCAAAATGGACTCGAGAGTCATAGGAAGCAAAGTAATATTTTTATCTTTATGAACAAGAGTATCTTGATTGTTTCTACCATGGTGTCACAAATTTTATCAAATTGCCATGGTCTACCAAGTAACAAGGAACATGCTTGCATAGGTACCACATCACAATCAACATAATCAGCATATGTAGAGATACTAAAATGCACACGAACAGTCGTGTTACCTTCACCTTGCATTGTTGTTGAACCATTGGATGTAGTAAGGATGTGGATGTGGTCTTGTGGTGAGAGATAAGCTTCTCCACCATCTCCATGCTAGCCAAGTTGTTGCAGCTCCCTCCATCTATGATGGCCTTGAATAGAACGTTCCTTCACAACTCCTTTGTATGGAACAAATTATGCCTCTGATTTTGCTCAACTTGTAACCTGCACACTCAAAACACGTTGAGCGACTAAACATTCATACATCTCGGCATCTTGACAGCCATGTATTGTGTCTCGTGATCAGTGGAATCATCTCCACCGTGTTCCTCATGTGTAATAAGAGCCAAAGTCTCCTCATCATAGTCACTAAGCGGACTCATACCCCACCATCCTCGGTAGCAATCATCACGCAGAGATTTGCATTCTCTGCATAAAATGTCCTCTTCCCTTACAATGACGACAAATAATATCACTTGTGTGCCTGTTGGCGCCATGGAAGAAAGAGCTCTCTGCAGGCCAATGGTGTGCTCTTGGCGAGATAGTGGTGGTTGTGCACTGCTTTCTTGTATCCGCAGTTGGAGGTATTTTGAAGGAGGTGATGGTGCGGTGGAGATAGATGATGTGGTGGTGTCCATGTGGAAGTCGACCTGCGAGAAAAGTTAGTGTATGCCAATGCATCGATCCTGCACTTCCGTTCGACTTTACAAGCAAGATGGAATAAGCAGTGATATTATTATAATCCTTATAGTCTAGAATGGTCTGAATCTCTCTATTTAATCCACCCGAGAAACGTGCAAGCATAGCTTCATTCTCCTCAACAATACCACATCTAATCAAGAGGTTTGCAATTCACGATAATATTCTTCTACGAGAATTTTTCCTTGTCTTAAACGCTGCAATTTTGAAGTAATTCACGTTGATAATATGGTGGAACCAGCGATATGCATAGCAGTTTTCAAAGGCAGCCCAAGTGGCGGAGCAGGATATAATCTACAATGTTGGACCACCAAACACATGCAAAGCTGGTGAAAGCTTCAAGCGACGCAGAACCGTCTCTCCTCGGGATATTGTAAACATGTAAATCGTTGTTCAGTTTCTAACTCCCAAGTAAGATATATATCAGAACATATCTACCCTCAAATGGTGGAATATTCAATTTCAGTTTAGGGAGATGGTCATGATCGGCGTACTGAGGGAGCCCTAACATTGCCATTATTTGCATGTGGGCGACTGACGAGTGGTTTTGTGGTGCTGGTGGTTGCACGTGGTTACGATGTTGATCAACCTCATCCTCGTAATCTTCCACATAATCATCCTCGTCCGATTACGGCGGCGGCGATGGCAGGAGACCAAAGAAACGCCAACAATGATAGGCGGCCCCAGAATTTTGTCTGGCTCAATGGGAACCACGCAGAGCTTCGTCCATACTGATTCGGAAGGGCGTAGTTGTTTGTCGTTCAGAAGGTCACGATAGGTGCAGCCGGCGGTGGTTGTGGAAAGCAGCGAGCAATTCATCAAACTTGCTATCAAGCTTTGTTTCAAGCGTCTTCTCAATGCATATCTATCTTCTCCATGGCCTCGTCAAATCTGTTTACCACATCTTGCACTGTCCAATCATCATTTGAAAAACTTATCATATAGCTGTTTGTTTATCGGGTTCTCCCAATCGATCTCATCGGCCTGTGTTCACTGCCATGATTAGCAACAATAAAAACACACAAGAATATGATCCTCTGAGACTACTAGGAAGTGGTGGTGGTGTATCACAAACCCGTCAAACAAATCTGGAAAATTCTGGCTATTGATAGAGGGCAAAGGTGTCCCGTCTTTCGATGAGATGGCGGTTCGCTTTAGTGGAAATCGACTTTGACGATCCGACTCTACGAGCGTGCGAGGCGTGGCGCGCTATATAACAATCGCTAAACCAACTCGAAGGAGTTATTGACCCCGCGAACACGATCAGCGACCACGAGGGTCTATTTCCTATGACCAGGCAAAGAGAACAAGCAAGAAAGCGAGATTGCAATACGGATATTGGAATTTAAGATGAAAGCTTTATTGATCAAGGTGGGGTTACATGGCGCCTTTAATGCAAGTCGTTGAACACAAGCAGCTGCATGCAGTTACAGCTATAAGCGAACTTTGAGTCTAAACAAAACCCAAGTCTAAACGGTGCCCTAAGGGCTGTATATATGGAGGAAGAGGGGTGAATTTCGTGGCCCTTGGTGGAGGGTAAGAAACTAACCTATCTCTTGTTCCCCACACACATCTGGACTCTAAAATAGCCTATACTAATGTATTTCCAATTACATGGGCCTGGCCCAATGTGTAGGTAATGTGAGCACCTAGAATAGCCTATGGGCGAATATTATGAAGTGGCATCTTGTATATTTCGTCAAAGGCTGTCATACCTCCTTATGGTGGCTTCAAAGTCTGAAATCATCACTTGTAACTCCGTTCTTGATCTCCTTACTTGCATACCATCAACTCCATGTGTGTTCTTGCTCCAATGTTCAACCTTCTCCAAGCTAGGCCCTTCATTTGTAAGCAAAACAAATGTATCAATTTAAGCGAGCATCATATTCTCATGAACATTAGAATCATTACCAAGAAGCGAAAGTACACAGTAATTTGGATTGGCGTCTTGACTCTAGTAATTGGTCCGGTATGTATAGGCGGCGGGGCATGGGTGTAACAATGGTATTGATATCCTCCTCACTCCTACTACAAAAGCAACTCCAACGCGTGCTTCGTCATCTACTCAGACGATGATGAGGCCGTCAAGACAAGCTCCTTCAAGTGTTTTACCACTGCGGACGGGGCCACAAGTCATATGAATGCAACATAAGTGCCATGATACTCAACTTGACGATGGCACCTCAAACTCAATGAGTGAAGATGAAATGGGTAGCTATTGAGCAAAATGGCCATGCAGCAGCATCAAGGGATGAAGATGATCAAGTCTTTTGCAGATGAAGATACAAGCCCGCTCTTGTTGTCTCAAAGTCTTGACACTTCAACATCACCAGAAAGACCAGCGATGCCACATCTTTTACAGTAAGGCGGCATCAATGGGAGATCCGTCAGGTCATCATCGATGGAAGTGGTTGCCACAACTTAGCAGCGAAGAACTATACTCAAAGCTCCAATTGGTCAAAAAGAAGCATCTGCAACCATACAAGGTTCAATGGCTAAGTGACTCCGGCACTTTCTCTGAGTTGAGCATACGGTCCAAGTATCCTTCAAAATCGGTGCATATGAAGACACTTTGGAGTGTGATGTGGTCCCAATGACCGTTTGCACCTCCTTAATGGTTAAGCCATGGCAATTCAACCGTGGTGTCTACCACAATGGACGTACAAACCACTATAGCTTCAAGATGAAAGAGCAAAGAATATGTCCTCGACCCATGTCTCCTAGTCAAGTGATAGCCGACAAACAAACAGCCAATCAAAGAGAGAGAGTGAGAAAGTGAGTCACCAAAAAGTGAGTGAGAGCCACAAGCCAAATTTGAAGCCTCTTAGCCTAGAGAAAAACCTCATACTATTAAGCCACCAAACATGAGATGAGAGAAGTGTGTGAGAACCCATCCAGTGTGATGCACTTTGTCCTTGTGTGCAAGGATGGAGACAAAACTAACACCACTCATGAGCTACCTTTGGTGTTTCAATCTCTTTGCAGGAATTTCAAGATGTTTTCCCCGATGAGCTACCTCAGGTCTACCTCCTATCTGAGGCATTGAGCATCAAATCGACCTCATGCCGGAGCACCACTTCAAACAAAGCTCCATACGTGTCAATCCCGAAGAAACCAAGGAGATTCAGCAGCAAGTACAACAACTAATGAACAATGGTCATATCGTGAAAGCTTAAGCCCTTGTGCAGTTCCCGTTATTCTTGTGCCTAAGCCCGATGGAAGTTTCTAAATGTGTTCCGATTGTAGACCCATAAATACTATCACCGTGCGCTATAGGTATCCCATTCCTCGCTTAGATGATATGCTTGATGAACTTAGTGGAGCCAACTTTTTCTCAAAATTGATCTTAAAATGGCTATTATCAAATTCGCATTCATGAGGGTGATGAATGGAAAGCTGCTTTCAAAACAAAATTTGGCTTATATGAATGGTTGGTTATGCCTATGGGTTTAGCCGGAGCTCCGGAACTTTTGTCGTCTCATGCATCATGTGCTTAATCCATACATTGGAATCTTTGTTGTGGTTTACTTGATGATATTCTTGTGTTTAGCAAAACCATGAAGAGCATCTTGATCATGTTAAGCTTGTTTTGCAAACACTTGAAAAGAAAGTCTTTATGCCAACTTGAAGAAATGCACTTTTGGAGTTGACAAAGTGGTTTTCTTGGGTTTGATTGTCTCTTCAAGGGTGTCCATGTTGATGAAACTAAGATCAAAAGCAATTAAAACTTGGCTTAACCCGCAATTTGCAACAAGTCTGAAGTTTCCTTGGTCTTGCGAGGTTTTTATAACGCTTTGTGAAAAACTTTAGCACTATTGCAGCTCCTTTGCATGCTTTGAGTAAGAAGAATACTCCTTTTGTTTGGGGACCTTTGCAATAGCGCTTTCGATGAGCTCAAGTCTTTGCTTACTCATGCTCAATTCTTGCTTTGCCCAATTTTGACAAAACTTTTGAGGTCCATTGTGATGCAAGTGGTACAGGAATTGGCGAATTTTAATGCAAGAAAAAGCAGTCATTGCTTCTTTAGTGAAAAACTCTCCGGTGCTCAACTTAACTATCCGTGTATGACAAGGAATTGTATGCTTTATTGCGTGTCCTCCATGTTTGGGAACATTATCTTAGACATCATGAGTTTGTCATCCATACAGTCATGAAACACTTAAGTACTTAAAGGTCGAACTAAATTGAACAAGCGTCATGCCAAATGGGTGAATTTATTGAATCTTTTCCATATGTGATCAAGTACATTAAATGCAAGGAAAATGTAGTTGCCGATGCACTTTCACGCATATGCACCTTGTCACCCAACTTGAGTTGAATATTATTGGCTTTGAGCACATGATTTGTATGCTAGTGATCCATCGTTTGCACCTCATTATGCTAAATGTTTGGCGCATACATCTTGGGAACAATATTACCTCAAGGATGGTTATCTTATGAGAGCTAACAAACTATGCATACCAGAGTCTTCTCTTCGTTTGCTCCTTTTGCAAGAGGCTCATGGAGGTGGACTAATGGGACATTTTAGATGGCGACAAGACTTTATCACGCTCTCCAGAAACTACTTTTGGCCAAAGATGTTTCGAGACGTCTCATGCTTCACCACAAGATGCTCAACATGCATGAAAAGCTAAGTCAGCTCAATCTCATGGTCTTTCATGCCTCTTCCTATTCCTTATCAACCTTGGGAAGACATTAGCATGGACTTTGTACTTGGTTTGCCTAGAACTCAAAATGGAAACTCCTCCGTATTTGTTGTTGTGGACAGATTTTCCAAAATGGCACATTTCATTCCTTGCAACAAAGTGAGCGATGCTTCACATATTACAAATCTATTTTGTAAGGAAATCTTGCACCTCCATGGAGTACCAAAGTCAATCGTCTCCGACCATGACGTCAATTTCTTGAGTTACTTTTGGAAAACTCTTTGCATAGCTCGGAATCAAGCTCTTGTTCTCCTCCGCATACCATCCTCAAACAAGCGGAAAGCGGAGGTGACAAACCGGGCGCTCTCCACTCTAGCGTGTTGATCAAGAAGAACATCAAGGAGTGGGGCGTGTCTACCATCGCCAATCGCCTACAACCGCGCCAAGACATTCGACGACCGGCAAGTCCCCCTTGAGGTCGTCTCTGGCTTCAACCCATTGTCCCCATTGGACATCCTACCTCCACCTCTACAAAGGCGCACCAACCTCGGCGCATGAAGTGCCCGTGCAAGCTACATCAAGAAGATGCATGAAGATACAAGAAACACCATCGGCGCCAAGTACAGCGACTAGCGACCAAGCTCAACATCAACAAGCAACCCATGATCTTGACAACACCGGCGATCTCGTGTGGCTACACCTTACATGAGAACGCTTCCCTGAGCATGAAGTCCTAACTTCTACCTCGGCCGATGGACCCTTCAAGGTGTTATGCGCTACAACAACAGCCTACAAGCTCGACTTACCAAGCGACAAAGTACAACGTGGCGACACCTTCAACGTCAAGATCTCTCGCCTTTCCATGGTGATGAAGATCTAGATCCGGTCGGATCCTTTCGAAGGAGGGATATGATCTGAGCATCCTTCCATCATCCCATGGACTCTACATCAACACCTACAACACCACAAGGACCGATGGCTCGAGCACGTGCAAGAGCTCTTGAAACCGGTGACATCACTCCTCTCACAACTCTCCCCGATTCACATGAGACATGGTTAGTGCCTCAAGCGGAAACTCTATGCATACTCGGGCACCAAAGAGTCGACCATGAAGAAGCTAGGAAGCAAGGAGACGGAAGCGGAAGACACTGCATGAAGCGGAGAGAAAAGCTTGGAACCCGGAGACCAAGGCAGGGCAATCGGGACGGAGGCCGGGCGATGAGGCCAGGCCGGATGATCCGGACCCAGTCGGGACAATCCGGCTTCTGCATCGGCAAAGCAGACCAGAACCTCCATCTTTGAAGCCGGATCATCCGGACCCAGGCCGGATCATCCGGACCCCGCAGGACGTCCGGACCTCGGCCGGTCATCAGGCCATCGCTGCCAGCCGACCCTCTGGCTCATCAGGACTCCACCGGATCATCCGGACCGGCTTGCGGATCGTCCGGACCCTCGTCCGAGATCATCCGGCGGCGCCTTGTCTTGGCGTGTTGAGGCTGAGCCCATATACCCCTTCGCCCAGACTCTTTATATGGACCCCCTCTCCTCACTTTGAGACTTAGCATTGGATTAGCTCATATTTTTGTGTGAGAGCCTTTGCTCATCCATCGGTACTTCTCCTCGGAGATCGGGACCTCCGTCTAGGAGAAGATCCATTCGGATTCAAGACCCTACCTGGGGAAGATCCCTACGTGGATTCAAGGCCCCTATCTAGGGAAGAACATCAAGGCCTCCTCTTGGAGATGAGCGGTTCCTTTGTATCCTTACCCTAGTTGACTATGTATCTTGTGGATCTCATGTGTGTATGTTGATCTAGCACTTGTGTGATCGATTCCTTGTTAGTTGAGTGATTTCCTCTCGTTTTTCCCGTGTTTCCTCTCGTTCTTCCTTGGCGTTCTTTGTGTTCCATCCGTAGGGATCCCTCAAACGTGAAAGATCGTGAATTAGGGTTCCACCTACATCACTTATTCTCCTTGTTTTCACCGGATGGCATGTTTGTAACTCATGCGTGAAAGCCAAGAACAAAAAGGCATTCACAGCATCGACGATATATATGTGTGGAAGCGATATCTCCTCTATAGAGGACAAGAAATTTTAGGGCAATCGGAGCAAAAGCTGAACGAGAAAATGAAGTACTTTCAAGAATGCCATAGAATGATGAGATGTTCACTAAAGCGGCCATAATTTTGTCATTCGGACTCCATCCGGACACATAAGTACTCAAGCGCTTTCAGCATGGCGTAGAGATCAAAAAATACTCACGCTTCCGCCGGAGGCCGGAATACCCTCAAGTCCATATAAGCGGGACTATTTGGCCACGAAAATCAGCGAACATCATTACGTCGTTGTTTTCGAGACAATTTTACGAACCCATTGGCACTTCCTTTTGAAGGAAATTCGAGAGATTATGTTGCTCATAGACTTTAGCTCCTGGTAGGGACAAGCGTACCTTTCTGAGGATGCTCTATGATCCAGGCGATCTCATTTGGTCGTATATTGAAGAAATCCGGCGACTATATACTTTATTCTCCTTGTTTAGCGGAGGATGGCATCTTGTAACTCATGCGTGAAAGCCAAGAACAAAAGGGCATTCACAGCATCGGTCGATATATATGTGGAAGCGATATCTCCTCTATAGAGGACAAGAAATTTTAGGGCAATCGAGGCAAAAGCGCGGGAGAAAATGAAGTACTTTCAGAGACGCCATAGAATGAACAGATGTTCACTAAAGCGGTCATAATTTTGTCATTGAATCGTGTTAGACCCATAAAATCATTGCAACTGCTTTCGTGGCCAATGGCGTGAATCCATAAAATTCTCCCGCTTGCGCCCGGGAAGCCTAGAGTACCCTCAAATTCAGCCTTGACCAAGACTTTTGGCCCTAAAGTCAAAGAACATCATTCGTCATTTTTTTTGAGACAAGTTTACGAACCCATTGGCATTTCCTTTTGAAGGAAATTCGAGAGATTATGTTGCTCATAGACATTATCCCCCTGGTAGGGACAAATGTACCTTTCTGAGATGCTCTGCGTGATTGAGGCAATCTCATTTGGTAGTAAATTGAAAAAATCCAGCTGACTATATGCCTTATTCTCCTTGTTTTCACCGGATGGCATGCAGTAACTCATGCGGCGTGAAAGCCAAGAACAAAAGGCCATTCTTGGCATTTAATCGATATATATGTGAAACAATATCTCCTCTATAGAGGACAAGAAATGTTAGAGCAATCGGTGAGAAGCGCATGAGAAAATGAAGTACTTTCAGGAATTTGCCATAGAATGGACAGATGTTCACTAAAGCGGTCATAATTTAGTCATTCGGTCAGTGTCGAAGACATAAGTACTCAAACTGCTCGCATGGCGGCGTCTGAATCAAAAATACTCCCGGTTGCTTGGGGAGGCTGAGTACCCTTAAATTCAGCCTTAGGCGCGACTTTTTGCCACGAAGTCAAAAGAACATCATTCGTCATTGTTTTTGAGACAAGTTTACGAACCTATTGGCACTTCCTTTTGAAGGAAATTAGAGAGATTATGTTGCTTATTGACATTAATCGCGCCTGGTAGGGACAAGCGTACCTTTCTAGGAATGCTCTATGATCAAAGGCGATCTCATTTGGCGTAAATTGAAAGAAAATCCAGCGGCTATATGCCTTATTCTCCTTGTTTTCACGGATGGCATGTTGTAACTCATCTTGCGTGAAAGCCAAGAACAAAAGGGCATTCTGGCATCGGTCGATATATATGTGGAAGCGATATCTCCTCTATAGAGGAGAAAATATTGGACAATCAGGCAAAAAGCATAAGAAAATGAAGTACTTTCAAGGACTGCCATAGAATGAATGGATGTTCACTAAGCGACCATAATTTTGTCATTTTACTCCATATGGGACACATAAGTACTCAAAGCGCTTTCATGGCGTGTGAATCAAAAAATACTCACGCTTCGCAGGCAGCCTAGATACCCTCAAATTCAGCCTTAAGCGAGGACTATTTGGCCTGAAAGTCAAAGAACATCATTAAATCGCTTTTTTTTCGACAAGTTTACGAACCCATTGGCACTTCCTTTTGAAGGAAATTGAGAGAATTATGTTGCTCATAGACATTAGCCCCCTGGTAAGGACAAACGTACCTTCTCTGCAGATGCTCTATGATCCAGGCGATCTCATTTGGTAAATTGAAAGAAAATCCGTGACGATATACCTTATTCTCCTTGTTTTGCCGGACGGCATCTTTGGAACTCATGCGCGCGAAAGCGAAGAACAAAAAGGCATTCTGGCATCGGTAAATATATATGTGGAAATGATATCTCCTCTATAGAGGACAAGAAATTTTAGGCAATCGGAATAAAAGCGCCGAGAAAATGAAGTACTTTCAAGGACTGCCAAAGAATGGATAGATGTTCACTAAAACGGCCATAATTTTGTCATTCGGACTCCATATGGGACACATAAGTACTCAAACTGCTCATGGCCTTAGCGAGATCAAAAATATACTCACGATTCCGCCGGAAGGCCAGTACCCTCAAATTCAGCCTTAGCGAGGACTATATGGCCACGAAAGTCAAAGAACATCATTGATCGCTTGTTTTCGAGACAATTTCCTGAACCCATTGGCACTTCCTTTTGAAGGAAATTAGAGATTATGTTGCTCATAGACATTAGCCCCTGGTAGGGACAAGCGTACCTTCTGCAGATGCTCTATGATAAGGCAATCTCATTTGGTAGCATTATATTGAAGAAATCCAGCTGACTATATACTTTATTCTCCTTGTTTTAGCGGATGGCATGCTGTAACTCATGCGGCGTGAAAGCCAAGAACAAAAGGGCATTCACGGCATCGGTCGATATATATGTGGAAACAATATCTCCTCTATAGAGGACAAGAAATTTTAGGGCAATCGGCAAAAGCGCATGAGAAAATGAAGTACTTTCAGGAATACCATAGAATGGACGAGATATTCACTAAATGGTCATAATTTTGTCATTGAGTCGTATGGGACCCATAAATCTTGAAACTGCTTTGGCGGCGGCGTGAATCCATAAAATTCTCCCGCTTCGCCGAGAGGCCTAGAGTACCCTCAAATTCAGCCTTGATGCGGACTTTTTGGCCCTAAAGTCAAAGAACATCATTAAATCGCTGTTTTGAGGACAAGTTTACGAACCCATTGGCACTTCCTTTTGAAGGAAATTGAGATTATGTTGCTCATAGACATTATCCCCCTGGTAGGGACAAGCGTACCTTTCTACGAGATGCTCTATGATCGAGGCGATCTCATTTGGCCGTAAATTGAAGAAAATCCAATGACTATATGCCTTATTCTCCTTGTTTTCACGGATGGCATCACAGTAACTCATGCGGCGTGAAAGCCAAGAACAAAGGGCATTCTGGCATCGGTCGATATATATGTGAAACGATATCTCCTCTATAGAGGACAAAGAAATGTTAGGCAGAACGGTAGCGCATGATGAAAATGAAGAAGTACTTTCAAGGGCGCCATAGAATGGACAGATGTTCACTAAAATGGTCATAATTTAGTCATTGAGGTCCTTATCGGACCCATAAGTCTTTTGAAACTGCTTTCATGGCGTGCGTCTGAATCAAAAATACTCCCGGGTTGCGCCGAGAGGCGGGAGTACCCTCAAGTTCAGCCTTAAGCAGGACTTTTGGCACGAAAGTCAAGAAAATCATTTATCCTTGTTTTCAGACAAGTTTACGAACCCATTGGCACTTCCTTTTGAAGGAAATTCGAGAGATTATGTTGCTTATTGACATTAGCCCCCTGGTAGGGACAAAGCACCTACCTCTCTGATGCTCTATGATCAAGGCAATCTCATTTGGCGTAAATTGAAGAAAATCCAGCGACTATATGCCTTATTCTCCTTGTTTTCACGGATGGCATGTTGTAACTCATGCGTGAAAGCCAAGAACAAAAGGGCATTCACAGCATCGGTCGATATATATGTGGAAGCGATATCTCCTCTATAGAGGACAAGAAATTTTAGGGCAATCGAGGCAAAAAGCGCGAGAAAATGAAGTGCTTTCAAGGATTGCCATAGAATGAACGGATGTTCACTAAAGCGGCCATAATTTTGTCATTGGACTCCATGTCCAGACATATAAGTACTCAAACTGCTTTCGACGGCGCGCGAATCAAAAGATACTCACGCTTCCTTGGGAAGCCAAGAGTACCCTCAAATTCAGCCTTAAGCGGGACTTTTTGGCCACGAAAGTCAAAGAACATCATTTGTCGTCATTTTTCAGACAATTTTACGAACCCATTGGCACTTCCTTTTGAAGGAAATTCGAGATTATGTTGCTCATAGACTTTAGCCCCTGGTAGGGACAAAGCGTACCTTTCTCGAGATGCTCTATGATCAAGGCGATCTCATTTGGTCGTAAATTGAAGAAAATCCAGCGACTATATGCTTTATTCTCCTTGTTTTGCGGATGGCATCTTTGTAACTCATGCGGCGTGAAAGCCAAGAACAAAGGGCATTCCTCATTGTCGATTGATATATATGTGGAAGATATCTCCTCTATAGGACAAAATGTTAGGCGATCGGTAGCGAAGCGAGAAAATGAAGTACTTTCAGGGACGTACGCCATAGAATGGACAAATGTTCACTAAAGCGGTCATAATTTTGTCATTGGAGTCGTGTTAGACCCGCATAAGTACATAGCGCTGCTCATGGCGATAGCGTGAATCCATAAAATTCTCCCGCTTGCTTGAGGCCTAAATTACCCTCAAATTCAGCCTTGAGCGAGGACTTTTGGCCCTAAAGTCAAAGAACATCATTAAATCGCATTTTCGAACAAGTTTACGAACCCATTGGCACTTCCTTTTGAAGGAAATTGAGAGATTATGTTGCTCATAGACATTATGCCCCCTGGTAGGGACAAGCGTGCCTTTCTCTGGATGCTCTATGATTGGGCGATCTCATTTGGCGTAAATTGAAGAAAATCCAGTGACTATATGCCTTATTCTCCTTGTTTTTTCACGGATGGCATCTTTAACTCATGCGCGTGAAAGCCAAGAACAAAAGGGCATTCAGGCATCGGTCGATATATATGTGGAAGCGATATCTCCTCTATAGAGGACAAGAATTGTTAGAGCAGAGGCCAGCGCGCATGAGAAAAATGAAATACTTTCAAGAATTGCCATAGAATGGACAGATGTTCACTAAAATGGTCATAATTTAGTCATTAGTCGTTATGGGACCCATAAGTCTTGTAGCTTCTTTCAATGGCGTCGAATCCATAAAATACTCCGGGTTGCGCGGGAGGCCCTAGAGTACCCTCAAATTCAGCCTTAACAAGACTTTTTGGCCTGAAAGTCAAAGAACATCATTTATCCTTGTTTTTAGACAAGTTTACGAACCCATTGCACTTCCTTTTGAAGGAAATCGAGAGATTATGTTGCTTATTGACATTATGCCTACTGGTAGAGACAAAGCGTACCTTTCTCAGGATGCTCTATGATCGAAGGGCGATCTCATTTGGCGTAAATTGAAGAAAATCAGTGACTATATGCCTTATTCTCCTTGTTTTCACGGATGGCATCTTGTAACTCATGCGGCGTGAAGCCAAGAACAAAAGGCATTCTGGCATCGGTCGATATATATGTGAAAGCGATATCTCCTCTATAGAGGACAAGAAATTTTGGGGCAATCAGGCAAAAGCATGCGAGAAAATGAAGTGCTTTCAAGGTGCCATAGAATGGACGAATGTTCACTAAAGCGGTCATAATTTTGTCATTAGACTCCATATCGGACACATAAATACTCTTGGCTTTACTTGCATGCGGCCTTGAATCAAAAAGATACTCACGCTTCCTTGAGGCACAGGGTACCCCCTCAAATTCAGCCTTAAGCAGGACTATTTGGCCACGAAAGTCAAAGAACATCATTTGTATTTATTTTTCGGACAATTTTACGAACCCATTGGCACTTCCTTTTGAAGGAAATTCGAGAGATTATGTTGCATATTGACTTTAGCATACAGTGAAGGACAAAGCGTACCTTTCTCTGATGCTCTATGATCAAGGCGATCTCATTTGGTAGTATATTGAAGAAATCCAGCGGCTATATGCTTTATTCTCCTTGTTTTGGCGGATGGCATCTTTGTAACTCATGCGGCGTGAAAGCCAAGAACAAAAAGGCATTCCTCGCATCGGTCGATATATATGTGGGCGATATCTCCTCTATAGAGGACAAAGAAATTTTGAACAATCGAATAAAAAAGCGCGAAAATGAAGTACTTTCAGGGCGTGCGCATAGAATGGACGGATGTTCACTAAAGCGGTCATAATTTTGTCATTCGGACTCGATATGGGACCCATAAGTACTCAAACTGCTTGCATGGCGTGTGAATCCATAAATTCTCACGCTTGCGCTTGAGGAGCCTAGAGTACCCTCAAATTCAGCCTTGAGCGGGACTATTTGGCCGAAAGTCAAAGAACATCATTAATCGCTGTTTTTGAGACAAGTTTACGAACCCATTGGCACTTCCTTTTGAAGGAAATTCGAAATTATGTTGCTCATAGACATTATACCTGGTAGGGACAAACGTACCTTTCTCGAGATGCTCTATGATCAGGGCGATCTAATTTGGTAGTAAATTGAAGAAATCCAGCGACTATATACTTTATTCTCCTTGTTTTCACGGATGGCATGCGTAACTCATGGCGTGAAAGCCAAGAACAAAAGGGCATTCTCGCATCCGATCGATATATATGGAAGCGATATCTCCTCTATAGAGGACAAAGAAATGTTAGAGCAATCGGGCGGCAGCGCATGACAAAATGAAGTACTTTCAAGGACATCCATAGAATGGCCAGATGTTCACTAAAACGGTCATAATTTAGTCATTAGTCCGTGTTAGACCCATAAGTCTTAAGCTGCTTCGTGGCGAGCGGGCCATA
>JAHHZJ010005027.1:0-38670 GCA_021437245.1 Aegilops speltoides | reverse complement strand
GCAAGCTTCAGAACCTTCAGACTCAAATCACACCGAGATGAGAAAGTCGGTCCCAACCAAATTGGCAAACCCTAGACTTTGGAAGAATCGACTAACCGAGATTGTATTTTCGGTCCCACCGAAATCCCAACGCTCACAAGATTTGAACTTTCGCTCACCGAGTTGTCAACTTCGGCCCGACCGAGATTGGTCAAATGTGTAACGGTTGGATTTGTGGAGGCTATAAACCCCTCCACCTCCTTCATTCGTGGAGAGAGCCATGTAAAGAACTACCACTCCACCTTACATTTCGAAGAAAACTACCTACCCTTGTGTTGAGATCAAGTTGCCCACTCACCATATGAAACTTGATTTCTAGCCTTCCCAAGTTGCTTTCCACTAATCCTTTCTTCCACCACAACCAAATCAGTGAGGAGAGTTGAGGTTGGGGAGATTATCATTTAGCACAAGAGCAAGGAGTTCATCATCAACCCCATCTATTACCTTTTGGAGGGTGGTGCCTCCTAGATTGGTTAGGTGTCGCTGGGAGCCCACATGATGTGGAGTTGAACCAAGGAGTTGGGAGGAGATCGCCTACTTGTGAAGATCTACCCTGAGTAAGGCTAGTCCTCCGTGGACGAGGCCATGATGGCATAGACAAGGTTGTTTCTTCGTGGACCCTTCGCGGGTGGAGCCTCCGTGACTCGCACCAAGCAGCCTCCTGTGGAAGTCTCCATCAACGTGATTGACGAGCACCACCTATCGGAACCACGAGAAAATCCGTTCTCCACCTATGTTTGCCTTCCACCTCTCATTTACTATAATGCAATTTACTTCATGCCACAACTCTAGAATTGCATGTGTAGGTGATACTTGACTTGGTCATCTTTGTGAACTTGCAAAACTTGTCCTAATCAAAAGGCTAAACTTTTAAATTGTCAAGTAGTCTAATCACCCCCTCTAGACATACCGATCCCAAGTGGTATCGTAGCTGGTCTCCATGGATTGGTTTCATTGCATTGACTCCATAAGCTTGGTTTCACAACCCAGAGAGTATGGCGCTAGTGAGGGTAATTCAGAGAGGTCCTTACTTTGATGGTTCAAACTTGCTAGTTGGAAACATAAATGAAAATGCATATCCTGACATAACCCCGCCAGATGGGGCATTATTTGTGTTATTAGGTGAGTTCTTCAAGAAGGAAAGTTCCGATCGCGGTTACCAGTGATGAGCTGATGTTACGCATCAATGCTCAAGCTTGTGACATTCTCTTCAATGCTTTGTGTCCCGAGGAGTTCAACAAGATCAGCCGCCTTGAGAATGCAAAAGAGATTTGGGATACTTTGGTCGAAATGCACGAAGGTACCGAGTCCGTGAAGGAATCAAAGCTAGATGTTCTTCAAGGTCACTTGACAAGTTCAAGATGAAGGAAGGTGAAGGAGTCGCTGAAATGTATTCTAGGCTTGCTCATCACCAATGAGATGGCAGGCTTAGGAAGTGAAGAAATGACCGACCGATTCATCATCAAGAAGATTCTCGAGCTTTGGATGGAAAGTATGACACGTGCACTTTGATCCAAATGATGCCAAACTACAAAGATCTCAAGTTTACCCAAGTCATTGAAGGAGTCAAGGTTTCATGAGATGACACAAAGGTATGTTTATTTAAAGAAATGTCTAGATCATGAAGAAAAAGAGATCTTCTAGTCAGAATCTAAACTGCTACAATTGTGGAAGACCCGACACTACTCAAATGAGTGTTCGAATTTTAAGAGAAGAGAAGAATCTCCAAGAAGAAGAAGCTCAAGAGAAGAGTCACGAAGGAGAGAAGGAGTAGAGATGATCGTTATGAACGAAGATCCTCTCGGAGAAGCAAGGATTCGGAAAGGAAAGACAAGTCATCAAGGAGCTATACAAGAAGAAAACATCAAGCTCATGTTGGTGAATGGGTTTCCGCCCGATCTCACAATCACTCCAAAGAAGCTATCACCCAACTCCGAATACAGCCAAGATGAAGGTGTTGTTTGGTCTTGGCTCGTCCTCCAACTCCAACTCCTATGACATATTTGATTCACCAAAAGGCCCCAAGGTATCACATCCTAGTTTATTGACTTTGATAGTGATGAGGATGACTTGCTTGGTGAAGATGAGCTTTACATGATAAATCTAGTGAGCTTAGTAATGATGAACATGCTAGTAGTCTTATAGTCGAGAAGAGTCGAATGACAATGCTATGAAGGAGATTGAGCGCCTAACTAAAGAACTAAACACTCTGTTAGCTCATGAAACAACTCAAGAAGATCATAGAGAGCTCCTAAGATCTCATGAGAAGCGCCTCGAGAAGCTCAATCTAGAGCAAGAACATGAGTTTCAAAGCTATCAATGACGATCTTCAAAGAAGAGTTCTTCATATCTTGCCAAACGACTTCTCTTGTCTAATTTCTTGCCACCTATCAAAACTAAGCATGACAAGCATAAGAAAATTCTTCATCTAGTAGTAACAATAATCATGCTAAATCAAATGTTGTTACTTCTAGTAATTCTCTTGATTCCACTAATGTTTCAAGCCAAGTTTCACTTGAGCAAGAAAATAGTCTATTGAAAGGGATTATAGAGAAAGGTGTCTACAAGAGTCTTGCCGAAGCAAAAGCTTTGAGGAAATTGTTCGCAAACAAGGAAGACAACCGAAGAATCAAGGAATTGGTTTTGAGCGAAAGTTCAACGCCGAAGGAATGGGAAGAAGGTCAATATCCCACTCCAAAGTTCGTCTCAAGAGGAGAAGTATGATCCTACTTCTTCCAATGAGGAACAAGCTTGATGACCTTCCACCACAAGACCACAAGCTAAAAGGCAAGGACAAGCTTCAAGAGGAGATTGATGCATTCATTGAAGCACCCAAGGCCATGGTCAAGTGGGTTCCCAAGGCAACTTCAAGTTCTACTGACAAGCTCAACTATTACCCCAAGGATTCCCATCAAGATGATGTGGATCCCAAGAAGAAGAACTAGAGAGTTCTTGAGGGTGACTGCCAATATACTTCACTCATTCATTTTGACGAGGACTTGTGCAATCAACTTCCACATCTTGCACTAGTTCGCCGAGACGCAGCACGCGGACGCCATTGCCACCCTGCTCTTAGCGCATCGCGAAGTCGAGAGTGACGCCGCCGCGTAGCGACGACGGACGCCGAGACGGCAGCACATGACACCATTGCCTCGCGGTTTTAGCGTAACGCGAAGTCGAGACGGACGTTGTCGCGGTAGCGACGACGGATGCCGAGACGAGCACGTGACACCGTTGCTACCCTTGCCTTAGCATAACGCGAAGTCGAAGTGACGCCGCCGCGGTAGCGACGACGACGCCGAGACGTAGCACGTGACACCATTGCCACCTGTCTTAGTGTAACACGAAGTCGAGGCGACGCTATCGCGTAGCGACGACGGACGCCGAGACGAAAGCACGCTACACCAGTGCCACCGCTTAGCGTAACACGAAGTCGAGGCGACGCTATCGCGGTAGCGACGACGGACGCCGAGACGCAGCACGTGACGCCATTTCCACTCGTCTTAGCGTGTACGCGAGTCAGGGCGACATCGCCGCGGTAGCGACGACGGACGCCGAGACGAGCACGTGACACCATTTCCTCCCTGTCTTAGCATAAAGCGAGTCGAGACGGACGTTGTCGCGGTAGCGACGACGGATGCCGAGACGAGCACGTGACACCAAAGCCACCCTGTCTTAGCGTAACGCGAAGTCGAGGGCGGACGCGCCGTAGCGACGACCCACGCTGAGACGAGCACGTGACACCATTGCCTCCCTGTCTTAGTGTCAGGACCCCGACTCAATGCCACATAGATCTAGCATGTAACACCTCATATCACTTTGCGGCCTCACGCACGGCGGTATTCTTCACGCGTGTCGCCTTTACCTTTGCTCCTCGACCGCTTGGCGCTTTTGGCACACATATATGACGATGTCGCTAGCATCCATATGATAAGGCCCGGCTGACATGGCTAGTCAGAACCCAAAGTGGCATGCACCTCACGAGGACAGTGCATCCATGACCCAAAGATCGAACGCGTGTTTCCACGGCAATGAAGCGAATCCAGTGCTGTAGCATCATGGCTAGCAGACTCCTGTGAACCAGGCGTAGCGAGCTAACAGACTACGGTATTCATCAAGGTGACATTTCTCAAGGATGTACGTGAACGAAGAAGGACACATGCCGCCAGCCTAAGTGTTGGGAGCGGTAGAGTAAGCTACCATGGCTCGGTGGAAACACTAGGAGACATTTCCATTAAGAAAGGCTACTAAGATAAACAACTAGATAGTCGATCCCACACATACCAAGCATTTCAATAACATACACACAATATGCTCGATATGTGGAAATACAACATGGCATCACAACATGACTCTACGACTCAAGTATTCATTCATTAGGCCCAGGAGCGAGATATTACAAACAGCGCCCATGACCCAACATTCAGAGCATACAAATCAAACACAAGCCGAAGCTAACATGTCCGAATCGCACGATAACTATAAATGAAAAAGGCTAAGAAGCCCGACTATCTACTGAATCTCGCCGAGGGCAAGATCGTAGCTGAGGTAACAAGCTAAACGTCAAGTCCACGTGGAACTACTAGCAGACCGCAAGTCTCCTGGAAAAACATAAAATAGGCAAACGTGAGTACAAATGTACCCAGAAGACTTACATCGAACTAACTACATATGCATCATTATCAACAAAGGGATGGTGGAGTTTAACAGCTGACAAGCAGCCACTTGACCGTGGCTATCCTAAACTAGCAAACGCAAGTAACTCTTTGAGGTGGCATACACAGTCCACATATTCACCATATCAATACACCTCTATGGATCCGCCTCACGACTCCTCACGAAACGCCATCCATAGCACTCACGCTTATCTTGCACATTTTAGAGTATCCACTTTCACTTGTCTATGAACCGATATAAGCAACCAGAAGTCCTTACCGCGACACGGCTATTTCAATAGATCATATTAACCTCCTGCGAGGGTGTACTTCTTCATACATGTTTCACCACTTAGCGCCCGCACACCACATGTGCTCTGGCAGACTTCAAGCCGAAAGCCGACGTGGGTGTAGACCATGACCTACCTAAACACTCAAGTCTCTAGTCCAGTTTATCGCCTATTTGGGTTCCATCTATGAGGAGTTCCGCAAGTTTCGCTTACAGCCCCCAAACGATGTGAACAGGGGTCCGTGACACTAAACATGCCTTGCATTCCAAGCCACGTGCTTCGCATCAGATCACAGCTCACCCTTACGGTCAGCACGTGCACGGCCTCCAAAGATACTACAAACACCGAAACTACTTGCAACCCTGGACGGAGGACAAGGTGAATAAGAAGTCGAAGGGTCATATTTCAGGCCCAATGCATGGTAGTAGTCTGATCATGGATCACAAAGCACGTAACTCAGTTCCTAAGGACGACTTCAATGAGACAACCCACCATGTACTCCTACATGGCCTCTCACCGATACCTTTTACCAAATCGTGTTCACACACTTAGCTCACACACAGTAGGACATGTTCACACACCTCCGATTCATCCTCGATGAATCTGGACCGACTCAACTCTAAGCAATAGCAGTGCATGACAAACAAGCATGTATGAGTAGGCACAACAGGGCTCAAACAACTCCTACTCATGCTAGTGGGTTTCATCTATTCATCCGGAATGACAGTCATGCAAAGGATAAGGGGTTCAGCTACCGCAGCAAGTAACAAAGTTGAATCGTTGTTGTCCTAATGCAGTAAAAGAGAGCAGAGCGAGAGAGTGGGATTGTATCGAACGAACAAGGGGTTTTGCTTGCTCGCACTTCTCAGATAATATATCTCTTCGGCTTGCGTCAACGAACTCATCATCTAACGCTCTCATCGAGAGGGGGCAATTACCGCAACGCGAGAAAGAAACACAATCAATGCAAATGCACAATATGATGCATGATCATGGCATGGCAATATGCTGTGATTTGAGCTAATGCATCTAGCTATGATTTAAATGAAGTTGGTTTGAATACATGATCCAAATTCAAACTCCATATATGATTATTTAAATGTTCTTTATTTGTTTTGTCCAAAACAGAGGACAAACATTGTTCAAACATGCATGAAAATGGTACAGATGGATTCCTTGAATTTTTCTGATAATTTTTTATATAATTTATTTGATTTGGAGCTACGGTTGATTTTATATGAATTTTAGAAGTTTAGGCATTTTCTGAAATTTCACGGATTTATTTTAAATCCGTAAAATTATTAATTGCGCTGTGGTGACGCCAATGTCAACGGCTGCGTTCAGTCAAACCTGACCAGTGGGGTCCATCGTCAGTGATCGGGGCTAGTTAGAGACACTAACAAAAAGCGGTGCCAAGCCAACACCCACGCCATGTCAAAGGCCGACGCGGGTCCCACGGTATTAACACTAATTTAAATGTAAAATATACTAATCCTAATTAAGCGCGAGGGGCCCACATGGCAGTGGCTCATAGGGTGATTAACCCTCAACAAAGTGGCCACATCGCCCGCCGGGAGTTTGGCCGGCGACGACTCTCGCCGCCGGCGAAGCTTTGCTGGAACTCTCTACTGGCTCGGTTTTGCTGCTGGGTTTGCATCCACGGACGCCGGGCGTGAGGCGATCCGGGGGTGGCAACAATTCGAGCTAGGTGGTCAAGCTCATCGGAATGGAGCCTGGCGGCGCCGGCGCTCGGGTGAATCTGGTTTCGGGGTTAGGAGCACGACAGAGGCAAGAGGGGTGCTACGGCACTGGTGATGCATCGAGCGCTATGGAGCGGCCGGTCGGTGCCGCTCTAGGTGCTCGCGTACACGGGCGGCGATGGCATGGCAGCCAGCGGTGAGCTCGGCTCGACGAAAACGGGACTAGGGGACGGAACGGAGGGGAGAGCGAGTGGGAAGTAACAAGAGCTCACGTAGGAGGTCAAGAGCAGCCTCGTGGCCTCGGGAGAAGGGCCGAGGCGGCGACCGACAGGCGGCGATCGCCGGCCGAGGACGATGATGAGCTCGATGGCGACATTCCCGGTCAGTCCCACACTGTGGTGACTTGGTGAAGAGGAAGAGGTAGTCGCAAGGAGCTCTTGGACTCACGTAGGGCGAGGGGAAAGCGGTGGTCAGCAAGAAGGATTTAACAAGCGGCGATGATGGTGCTCGTCTGCGTTCATGGGAGAGAGAGAAACAGAGGGAGGGGAGGAGCACAGAAGAATGGGAGGGGGCCAGGGTGCGTATGGCGCTCTCCGTGGCGTGCTAGAGGGGCAGGAGGAAGCAGAGGTGGCTGTAGGCTGCTGCTGGCGACACGCCTCGCCCACTGGCGAGAGGTTGAAGGCACTGCCGCCCCCGGTGGCTGGGCCTCGGCATAAAGCAGTGGAGCCAGCTGGGCTGCCAGTGTGAGCGCTGTAAGCTCGCTGCTTTTAATTTCCTTCTGCTTTTGTTTAATTTACTCCTTTTGCCACTGTTTCTAAATAAAATAAATTCAAGATCAAGGATAAAATTCCCTAACATTTTATTTAGCACAATGGAGTTATACCAAAGCACATAAAATTGTTTTGAGTTATTTGAACATATATTCGTGATATATTTGAATATAAATTCAAATTCAAAATAGTATTGATTTAAATTCAAAGTCCAAAATAATTCCTTCAAAATGTTCCTAAATTTTGGTTTGATATATAGCTCTTGCCAAAATTCTCAAACATTGCAAAAGGACATCTTGGAACAAGGAATGAGATTTCTAGGTTCTTTGCTTACTTTAATTAAGTTTTTGAGGCTTTAAAATTCCTCAATTCAAGTTTCTAAATCTAGACATGATGCATGGGTGGCAAAGCCACTATTTACAAACATTATTCTGAGGGTTGTGACACTTTAGCTGCAACGCGAAGTCAAGGCGGACATCGCCGCGGTAGTGACGATGGACGCCAGACGCAGCACGTGACACCGCCATGCCACCTATCTTAGCGTAACACGAAGTCGAGGCGCGACGCCGTCGCGTAGCGACGACGGACGCCGAGACGCAGCACGTGACACCAGTGCCACGCTGTCTTAGCGTAACGCGAAGTGGCGGACGCCGTCGCGTAGCGACGACGACACCGAGACAAGCATGTGACACCATTGCCACCTCGTCTCGAGCTTGGTAACGCGAAGTCGAGGCGATGTCGCCGCGTAGCGGCGACGACGCCGACGAGCATGTGGACACCATTGCTCTCTGTCTTAGCGCATCGCGAGATCAGGCGGACGCCGTCGCGTAGCGACGACGGACGCCAGACGCAAGCACGTGACACCATTCCTCCTTCCCTGCCTTAGCGTAACGCGAGTCGGCGGACATGGTAGCGGTAAGCGATTTACGACGCCGAGACGAGCACGCGTGACACGGTGCCACCCTATCTTAGCGTGCATCGCGAAGTCGGAGGCGACGCCGTCAGCGGTAGCGATGACGACGCCGAGACGAGCACGTGACACCGCGGCCTCCTGTCTTAGCGTAACGACGAAGTCGAGGCGACGCTGCCGCGTAGCGACGACGACGCCGAGACGCAGCATGTGACACCATTGCCACCTCGCCTTAGTATAACGCGGTCGAGGCGGACATCGCCGCGGTGAAGCGACGATTTTGACGCCGAGACGAGCACGTGACACCAGTGCCACCACGTCTTAGCGCAACGCGAAGTCGAGGCGAACGCCGTCATGTAGCAACGACGTAACGCCGAGACGCAGCACATGACACCATTGCTACCTGTCTTAGCGTAACGCAAGTCGGCGGGACGCCGTTGCAGTAGCGACGAGCGGACGCCGAGACAGCACGCGACACCGATGCCACCTGCCTTACGCGAAGTCGAGGCGACGTTGTCGCGGTAGCGACGACGACGCCAAGACAAGCACGCGACACCATTGCCACCCGTGTCTTAGCGAACGCGAAGTCGTAGGTGGACGCTGTCGCAGTAGCGACGACGGACGCCGAGACGTGCACGTGACACCATTGCCTCCCTGTCTTAGCGTAAGCCGAAGTCGAGGCGACGGCGTCACGTAGCGGCGACGGACGCCGAGACGAGCACGCGACACCATTGCCTCCTGTCTTAGCTGAACGCGAAGTCGAGGCGGACGCCGCGTCGCAGTAGCGATTTACGACGCCGAGACGAGCACGTGACACCATTGCCACCCTATCTTAGCGTAACGCGAAGTCAAGGCGGACGCCGCCGCGTAGCGACGACGGATGCCGAGACGGCACGTGACACCATTGCCACTTCTATCTTTTGCGTATGCGAAGTCGGGCGGACGCCGCGGGCGTAGCAACGACGACGCCGAGACGAGCACGTGACACCAAAGGCTACCCTTTCTTAGCGTAACGCGAAGTCGAGGCAGACGCCGCCGAGGCGGACGTCGCTGCGATAGTAGCGACGACACGACGCCGAGACGCAGCACGCGACGCCATTGCCACCCTGTCTTAGCATAACGCGAAGTCGAGGCGGACGCCGTCGCTGTAGCAGCGACGACGCCTTGAGACGCAGCATGACACCATTGCCTCCCGCTCTTAGCGTAACGCGAAGTCGAGACGGACGCTGTCGCGTAGCGACGACGGATGCCGAGACGAGCACGTGACACCAGTGCTACCTCGTGCTTAGCGTAACGCGAAGTCGAAGGACGCCGCCGCGTAGCGACGACGCAGACGCCGAGACGCAGCACGTGACACCATTGCCACCCTGTCTTAGTGTAACACGAAGTCGGCGGGACGCCGCCGCGGTAGCGACGACGACGCCGAGACGAGCACGTGACACCAGATGCCACCGCTTTTAGCGTAACGCGAGTCGAGGCGACGCTGCCGAGGCGGACGCTGTCGTGGTAGCAACGACGACGCCGAGACGAGCACGCGACGCCATTTCACCTCTGTCTTTAGCGTAACGCGAAGTCAAGGCGACATCGCCGCGTAGCGACGACGACACCGAGACAGCACGTGACACCATTGCTCTCCTGTTTTAGCGTAACGCGAAGTCGAGACGCGACGCTGTCGCGTAGCGCACGATGGATGCCGAGACGCAGCACGTGACACCGCGTGCCACCTCTTAGCGTAACGCGAGTCGGAGGCGACGCCGCCGCGTAGCGACCACCGACGCCGAGACGCAGCACGCGACACCATTGCTTCTCTTGTCTTAGCGTAACGGAAGTCAAGGCGGACGCCGTCGCGTAGTGACGACGGACGCCGAGACGAGCACGTGACACCGCTGTTACCCTATCTTAGCGTAACGCGAAGTCGAGGCGACGCCGCCGCGATAGCGACGACGCGACGCCGAGACGGCGCACGCGACACCAGATGCCACGCTGTCTTAGCGTAACGCGAAGTCGGCGATGTCGTGCGCAGTAGCGACGACGCGACCTGAGACAAGCATGTGACACCATTGCCACTTGCCGTGCGAAAGCGTAACACGAAGTCGAGGCGGGCGTGCGTCGAGGCGGACGCCGACGCTGTAGCGCACGACGGACGCCGAGACGCAGCGCGGACGCCATTGCCACCCTGGTTTAGCGTAGCGCGAAGTCGAGGCGGACGTCGTCGCGGTAGCGACGATGGACGCCGAGACGAGCACATGACACCATTGCTTCCTCGCTCTTAGCGTAACGCGAAGTCGAGACGGACGCTGTCGCATGATAGCGACGACGGATGCCGAGACGAGCACGTGACACCAGCGCTTTACCCTGTCTTAAGCGCAACGCGAAGTCGGCGACGCCGTCGCGTAGCGCACGACGGACGCCGAGACGAGCACGTGACACCATTGCTACCCTGTATTAGTGTAACACGAAATCAAAGCGGACGCCGCGCGCAGCGCGACGACGGACGCCGAGACGCAGCACGCGACACCGGTCACCACCGCTTTTAGCGTAACGCGAAGTCGAGGCGACGTTGCCGAGGCGGACGCCGCCGTAGCAACGACGGACGCCGAGACGCAGCACGTGACGCCATTGCCACCCTGTTTTAGCGTAACACGAAGTCAAGGCGACATCGCCGCGGGTAGCGACGACGCGACGCCGAGACGCAGCACGTGACACCATTGCTCTCCCTGTCTTAGCGTAACACGAAGTCGAGACGGACGCTATGTCGCGTAGCGACGGATGCCGAGACGAGCACGCGACACCCATGCCACCTCGTCTTTGCTTAACGCGAAGTCGAGGCGACGCCGCCGCGTAGGGACGACGGACGCCGAGACGAGCACGTGACACCAGTGCCTCCTGTCTTAGCGTAACACGAAGTCGGGCGGACGCCGCCGCGTAGCGACGACGGACGCCAGACGAGCACGTGACACCATTGCCACCCTGTCTTAGTATAACGCTTGCCGAGGCGGACATCGTCGCTGATAGCGACGACGACGCCGAGACGCAGCACGTGACACCAGCGCTACCCTGTCTTAGCGTTACGCGAAGTCGAGATGACGCCGTCGCGGCTAGCATTAACGACGCCGTAGACAAGCACGTGACACCATTGCCACCGTTTCTTAGCGTAACGCGAAGTCGGGCGACGCCGCCGCGTAGCGATAGCGACGACGCCGAGACGAGCACATGACACCATTGCTCCTCGCTTTAGCGTAACGCGAAGTCGAGGCGGACGCCGCCGCGGTAGCGACATTTACACGACGAGACAAGCACGCGACACCATTGCCACCTTCGTTTTAGCGTGAACACGAAGTCGGGCGGACGTCGTCGTAGCGTAGCGACACGGACGCCGAGACGAGCACGCGACAACATTGCTTCCTCGCCTTAGCGTAACGCGAAGTCGAGGCGACGACGTCACGCAGTAGCGACGACGCGACGCCGAGACGAGCACGTGACACCATTGCTTCCCTGCTCTTAGCGTAACGCGAGTCAAGGCGACGCTATCGCGTAGTGACGACGGACACCGAGACGAAGCACGTGACACCAGTGCCACCCTATCTTAGCGTAACGCGAAGTCGGTGGACGCCGCCGCGTAGCGACGACGGACGCCGAGACGCAGCACGTGATACCTGATGCCACGCTGTCTTAGCGCATCGCGAAGTCGAGGCGACGCCGCGCGTAGCGGCGACGACGCCAGACGAGCACGTGAAACCATTGCTTCCTCGTCTTAGCGCGAACGCGAGTCGACGTGACGCCGCCGCGTAGCATTTACGGACGCCGGGGCGCAGCACGTGACACCAGATGCCACCTGTCTTAGCGTAACGCGAAGTCGAGGCGACGCCGCGCGTAGCAACGATTTAACGCCGACGAGCACGTGACACCATTGCCACCTGCTCTTAGCGTAACGCGAAGTCGAGGCGGACGCCGCCGCGTAGCGACGACGACGCCGAGACGAGCACGTGACACCGAGTGCCACTCTGTCTTAGCGTAACGCTTAGTCGAGGCGGACGCCGCCGCGTAGCGACGACGGGACGCCAAGACAAGCACGTGACACCATTGCCACCTGTCTTAGCGTAACGCGAAAGGGGACGCCGCCGCCAGTAGCGACGGCGGATGCCGAGACGAAGAACCGACACCATTGCCTCCCTGTCTTAGCGTATCGCGAAGTCGAGGCGACGACGCCACTAGTAGCGACGCACGCGACGCCAGACGCAGCACGCGACACCATTGCCTCCCTGTCTTAGCGTAACGCGAAGTCGAGGCGACGCCGCGCAGCGTAGCATTTACGACGCCGAGATCGAGCACGTGACACCATTGCCACCCTATCTTAGCGTAACGCGAAGTCAAGGCGGACGTTGTCGCGGTAGCGGCACGACGGATGCCGAGACGAGCACGCGACACCAGTGCACCGTGCCTTAGCGTAATGCGAGTCGAGGCGACGCCGTCGCGTAGCAACGATTTTAACGCCGAGACGCAGCACGATGACACCAATGCTACCTTTTCAGCATAACGCGAGTCGAGGCGGACGCTGTCGAGGCGGACGTCGCTGCGTGTAGCGACGTACGAACGCCGACGAAAGCACGTGACGCCATTGCCATTGCCTCGCTCTTAGCGTAACGCGAAGTCGAGGCGACGGATCGCCGCGATGCGGCAGCGGATGCCGAGACGAGCACACGGCACCATTGCTCTCCTCGGTGCTTAGCGTAACGCGAAGTGAGGCCAGACGTTGTCGCGTAGCTACGACGGATGCCGAGACGGCACGTGACACCAGGCGTTACCTCGCTTTAGCATAGCGCGAAGTCGGGCGACGTTGTCGCGTAGCGACGACTTCCACGCCGAGACGCAGCACGTGACACCATTGCCTCCCCTGTCTTAGCGTAACGGGAGTCAAGGCGACGTCGCCGCGTAGTGACGACGACGCCGAGACGCAGCGCGTGACACCAGTGCCACCCTATCTTAGCGCAACGCGAGTCGAGGCGACGCCGCCGCGTAGCGGCGACGCGACGCCGAGACGAGCACGAAACACCAGTGCTTCTCGTCTTAAGCGAACACGAAGTCGAGGCGGACGCCGCCGTCGTAGCGACGACGGACGCTTGGACGCCGCATGTGACACCATTGCCACCCTGTCTTAGTATAACGCCCGATCGAGGCGGACATCGCGCCAGTAGCGCATTTACGACGACGCCGAGACGGCACGTGACACCAGCGCCACACTTCTGCTTTAGCGTAACGCGAAGTCGGTGCGACGCCGCCGCGGTAGCGACGACGCGACGCCGAGACAAGCACGTGACACCATTGCCACCCGCGCGTCTTAGCGTAACGCGAAGTCGGGCGTTTTACGCCGCCGCGTAGCGACGACGACGCCGAGACGAGCACGCGACACCATTGCTTCCTCCTGTTTTAGCGTAACGCGAAGTCGAGGCGACGCTCGCTCGCAGTAGCGACGACGACGCCGAGACAAGCACGTGACACCATTGCCACCTGTCATGTAGCGAAGGCCGCGTCACGAAGTCGAAGCGGACGTCGCCAGCGGTAGCGACGACGGACGCCAGAAGAGCACGCGGACAACATTGCCTCCTCGCTTTAGCGTAACGCGAAGTCGAGGCGACACGCCACGGTAGCGACGACGACGCCGAGACGAGCACGCGACACCATTGCCTCCTCGTTTAGCGTAACGCGAAGTGAAGGCGGACGCCTCGCGTAGGGCGACGACACCGAGACGGCAGCACGTGACACCATCGCCACCCTATCTTAGCGTAACGCGAAGTCGAGTGGACGCCGCCGTAAAGAGCACGACGACGCCGAGACGCAGCACGGCTGACACCAGTGCCACCTGTCTTAGCGTAACGCGAAGTCGGGCGGACGTCGCGGTAGCGACGACGACGCCGAGACGCAGCACGTGACACCGAGTGCTACCTCTTCGTTAAGCGTAACGAGTCGACGCGACGCCGCCGCGTAGCGACGACGGACGCCGAGACAAGCACGTGACACCATTGCCACCCTGTCTTAGCGTAACGCGAAGAGGAACGCCGCCGCAGTAGCGACGACGGACGCCGAGACGAGCACGTGACAACCATTGCCTTCCCTGCCTTAGCGTGACACGCGAAGTCGAGGCGACGACGCCACGGTAGCGACGACGACGCCGAGACGAAAGCACGCGACACCATTGCCTCCCTGTCTTAGCGTAACGCGAGTCGAGGCGGACGTCGTCGCGGTAGCGACGACGGACGCCGAGACGAGCACGTGACACCATTGCCACCCTATCTTAGCGTAACGCGAGTCGAGGCGGACGCCGTCGCGGTAGCGACGACGGACGCCGAGACGAGCACGTGACACCATTGCCACCCCCGTTTAGCGTAATGCGAAGTCGAGGCGGACGCTGTCGCGTAGCAACGACGACGCCGAGACGCAGCACGTGACACCATTGCCACTCTTTCTTAGCATAACGAAGTCGAGGCGACGTCGCCGAGGCGACGCCGTGCTGTAGCGACGACGACGCCGAGACGAAGCACGTGACACCATTGCCACCTCGTCTTAGCGTAACGCGAAGTCGAGGCGGACGCCGCCGCGTAGCGATTTACGGACGCCGACGAGCACGTGACACCATTGCTTCCCCTGCCTTTAGCGTAACGCGAAGTCGAGACGCGACGCTGTCGCGTAGCTACGACGGACGCCGAGACGAGCACGTGACACCAGTGCCACCCTGTCTTAGCGTAACGCGAGTCGAGGCGGACGTCGTCGCGGTAGCGACGACGGACGCCGAGATGAGCACGTGACACCATTGCCACCCTGTCTTAGTGTAACGCGAAGTCGAGGGACGCTCGCCGCGTAGCGACGACGGACGCCGAGACGAAAGCACGCGACACCGCGCCACCGCTTTAGCGTAACGCGAAGTCGAGGCGACGCCGGTAGGTCGCTGTGGTAGCGGCGATGGACGCCGAGACGGCAGCACGTGACGCCATTGCTACCTGTTCTTAGCGTAACGCGAGTCAAAGGCGGAAATCGCCGCCGTAGCAACGACGGACGCCGAGACGAGCAGCGTGACACCATTGCTTCCTGCTTTAGCGTAACGCAAGTCGAGACGGACGCTGTCGCGTAGCGACGACGGATCGCCGAGACGAGCACGTGACACTAGTGCCACCTTATCTTAGCATAACGCGAAGTCGAGGCGACGTCGTCAGCGGTAGCGACGACGGACGCCGAGGACGCAGCACGTGACACCATAGGTTTCGTTCGTTTTAGCGCAACGAAGTCGAGGCGACGCCGCCGCGGTAGCGACGACGGACGCCGAACGAGCACGTGACACCATTGCCACCTCGTCTTAGCGTAACGCGAAGTCGAGGCGGACGCCGCCGCGGTAGCGACGACGGACGCCGAGACGAAGCACGTGACACCAGTTACACCTCGTCTTAGCGTAACGCGAAGTCGGCGGACGCCGCCGCGTAGCGCACGACGGACGCCGAGACGGCAGCACGACACATTGCCACCTCGTTTAGCGTGAATCGCGAAGTCGGAGGCGAACGCCGTCGCGTAGCGGCGACGGACGCCGAGACGCAGCACGTGACACCACATTGTTTCCCCGCCTTTAGCGTAACGTGAGTTGAGGCGACGCCGCCGCGGTAGCGCATTGACGGACGCCGAGGCGCAGCACGCGACACCAGTGCTACCCTGTCTCTTAGCATAACGCGAAGTCGAGGCGACGCCGTCAGCGCAGCAACGATTTAACGCCCGAGACGAGCACGTGACACCATTGCCACCATGTCTTAGCGTAACGCGAAGTCGAGTGACGCCGCCGCGGTAGCGACGACGGACGCCGAGACGAGCACGCGGCACCAAGCTGATGCCACTCGCCTTAGCGTAACGCGAAGTCGGCGGACGCTGCCGCGTAGCGACGACGGACGCCGACAAGCACGTGACACCATTGCTACCTGTCTTAAGCGTAACGCGAAGTCGGTGGACGCCGCCGCGTAGCGACGACGACTTCCGAGACGCAGCACGTGACACCATTGCTTCCTCGTCTTTAGCGTAGAACGTGAGTCGAGGCGACGACGCCACGTAGCGACGACGCGACGCCGAGACGCAGCACGCGACAACCATTGCCTCCTGTCTTAGCGTAACGCGAAGTCGGCGGACGGCCGCCGCGCAGTAGCGGCGACGATGCCGAGGCGAGCACGTGACACCATTGCCACCCTATGCTTAGCGTAACGCGAAGTCAAGGCGGACGGACGCCGCGTAGCGACGACGGATGCCGAGACGAGCACGTGACACCATTGCCACCTTCGCCTTTAGCGTATTGCGAGTCGAGGCGGACGCCGCCGCGGTAGCAACGACGGACGCCAATACGAGCACGTGACACCAAAGCACCCTTTCTTAGCGTATCGCGAAGTCGAGCGGGCGACGTTGCCGAGGCGGACGCCTCCGTGGTAGCGGCATTTATTTAACGCCGACGAAAGCACGCTGACGCCATTGCCACTTGTCTTATGAAAGTGCAACTAATCCCCGGTGGTTTTGGTAATTAATAACAACATATATATCATTGAACTAATCATTTCTTGAGAATATTTCGAAAGTTCAGTGATATGGGTATGGCAATGACCGATGATGTGGACCCTCAAAATGCTAAGGAAAACATTGGCAAAAGCTCAAGACTCCATTTTTGGTTTAGTGATCCAAGATCACATTGAGTCCATAGGAAAGCCAATACTATTAAAAAGGGGTGAGGTTATGATGATGATCTCGTTGCTCTAAGTGCTTAGTGATTTATCTCTCAAACTATCAGCAATCTTTCATTCCAACATAAACACATAAGTAATCTCGGTCCCACCGATTCCAAACTCACCACACCAAGATGAACCACCTCAGCCATATACCCAAACCCTAAGAATCTCGGATTTTCCGATTCCAAACTTCGGTTATACTGAATTGGTGTTGCAAGCTTCAGAACTCTCTCAGACTCAAATCGGTGTCACCGAGATGAGAAAGTCGGTCCCACCGAAATTGGCAAACCCTAGACTTTGGAAGAATCGGACTAACCGAGATTGTATTTTCGGTCCCACTGAAAATCCCAACGCTCACAAGATTTGAACTTTCGGTCTCACCGAGTTGTCAACTTCGTCCGACCGAGATTGGTCAAATGTGTTATAACGGTTGGATTTTGTGTGGAGGCTATAAATACCCTCCACCTCCTCTTCATTCGTGAGAGAGCCATCAAAAGAACTACCACTCCTACCTTACATTTCCGAGAAGAAAACTACCTACCCTTGTGTTGAGATCAAGTTGCTCCACTCCCACCATATGAAACTTGATTTCTAGCCTTCCCAAGTTGCTTTCCACTCAATCCTTTCTTCCACCACAAGCCAAATCGGTGAGGAGAGTTGAGTGTTGGGGAGATTATCATTTGAAGCACAAGAGCAAGGAGTTCATCATCACCAACCCCATCTATTACCTTTTGGAGGTGGTGCCTCCTAGATTGGTTAGGTGTCGGCTGGGGAGCCTCCGTCATGATGTGGAGTTGAACCAAGGAGTTTGTAAGGGCAAGGAGATCGCCTTACTGTGAAGATCTACCCCGAGTAAGGCTAGTCCTCCGTGGACGAGGCCATGATGGCATAGACAAGGTTGCTTCTTCGTGGACCCTTCGTGGGTGGAGCCTCCGTGGACTCTGCAAGCTGCTATCCTCCGTGGGTTGAAGTCTCCATCAACGTGGATTGACGATAGCACTCACCTATCGGAACCACGAGAAAAATCTCCGTGTCTCCAACTTGCGCTTGCTTTTCTCCACCTCTCATTTACTATACGTGCAATTTACTTTCCGCTGCCACAACTCTAGAATTGCATGTGTAGGGTGATACTTGACTTGGTCATCATTGTGAACTTGCTAAAAACTTGTCCAATCAAAAGGCTAAACTTTTAAGTTGTCAAGTAGTCTAATCACCCCCCTCTAGACATACTTCCGATCCTACAAGTGGTATCGAGCTTTGGTCTCCATTGGATTGGTTTCCATTGCATTGACCTAAGCTTGGTTTCACAACCTAGAGAGTATGGCGCCTAGTGAGGGTAATTTTCAGAGGTCCTTACTTTGATGGTTCAAACTTTGCTAGTTGGAAACATAAAATGAAAATGCATATCCTTGGACATAACCTCCGCGCATGGGGCATTATTTGTGTTGGCTTGCAAGGTGAGTTCTTCAAGAAGGAAAAGTTCCTGGATCGCGGTTATCTGCGATGAGTTGCGGATGTTACGAGAACAATGCTCAAGCTTGTGACATTCTCTTCAATGCTTTGTGTCCCGAGGAGTTCAACAAGATCAGCCGCCTTGAGAATGCAAAAGAGATTTGGGATACTTTGGTCGAAATGCACGAAGGTACCGAACCGTGAAGGAATCAAAGCTAGATGTTCTTCAAGGTCACTTGACAAGTTCAAGATGAAGGAAGGTGAAGGAGTCGCTGAAATGTATTCTAGGCTTGCTCTCATCACCAATGAGATGGCAGGCTTAGGAAGTGAAGAAATGACCGACCGATTCATCATCAAGAAGATTCTCGTAGCTTTGGATGGAAAGTATGACACCGTAGCACTTTGATCCAAATGATGCCAAACTACAAAGATCTCAAGCCTACCAAGTCATTGGAAGGATTGTTGCTCATGAGATGACACTTAAAGATAAGGAAGAGCTTCACAACAAGTCAAGTGGTGCTTACAAAGCTGCGCTTGAAGCTCCCACATCCTCAAGTGACAAGCTAGTTTCCAATGAAGAGATAAGCCTAATGGTGAAGAACTTCAACAAATTCTACAAGAGTAGAAGCAAGGAAAGAAGCTCAAAGTCTAGATCATATGATGAAAAGAGATCTTCTAGTCGTGATCGAAACTCGCTATAATTGTGGAAGACCCGACACTACTCAAATGAGTGTTCGACTTTACAAAGAGAAGAGAAGAATCTCCAAGAAGAAGAAGCTCAAGAGAAGAGTCCTCTCGAAGGAGAGAAGGAGTAGAGATGATCGTTATGAACGAAGATCCTCTCGGAGAAGCAAGGATTCGGAAAGGAAAGACAAGTCATCAAGGAGCTATACAAGAAGAAAACATCAAGCTCATGTTGGTGAATGGGTTTCCGCCCGACCGGCAATCACTCCGAAAGAAGCTATCACCCAACTCCGAATACAAATCAAGATGAAGGTGTTGCTGGTCTTGCTCTCGTGTCCTCCAACTCCAACTCCTATGACATATTTGATTCACCAAAAAAGGCCCCAAGGTATCACATCCTGAGTTTATTGACTTTGATAGTGATGAGGATGACTTGCTTGGTGAAGATGAGCTTTACATGATAAATCTAGTGAGCTTAGTAATGATGAACATGCTAGTAGTCTTATAGTCGAGAAGAGTCGAATGACAATGCTATGAAGGAGATTGAGCGCCTAACTAAAGAACTAAACACTCTTAAGTTAGCTCATGAAACAACTCAAGAAGATCATAGAGAGCTCCTAAGATCTCATGAGAAGCTACGCTCGAGAAGCTCAATCTAGAGCAAGAACATGAGTTTCTAAAAGCTATCAATGACGATCTTCGAAAAGAAGAGTTCTTCATATCTTGCCAAACGACTTCTCTTGTCTAATTTCTTGCCACCTATCAAAACTAAGCATGACAAGCATAAGAAAAATTCTTCATCTAGTAGTAACAATAATCATGCTAAATCAAATGTTGTTACTTCTAGTAATTCTCTTGATTCCACTAACAATGTTTCAAGCCAAGTTTCACTTGAGCAAGAAAATAGTCTATTGAAAGGGATTATAGAGAAAGGTGTCTACAAGAGTCTTGCCGAAGCAAAAGCTTTGAGGAAATTGTTCGCAAACAAGGAAGACACGGAAGAATCAAGGAATTGGTTTTGAGCGTAAAGTTCAACGCCAAGGTGTTGAATGGGAAGAAGGTCAATATCCCACTCCAAAGTTTGCCTCTCAAGAGGAGAAGTATGATCCTACTTCTTCCAATGAGGAACAAGCTCAAGATGACCTTCCACCACAAGACCACAAGCTAAAAGGCAAGGACAAGCTTCAAGAGGAGATTGATGCATTCATTGAAGCACCCAAGGCCATGGTCAAGTGGGTTCCCAAGGCAACTTCAAGTTCTACTGACAAGCTCAACTCACTACCCCAAGGATTCCCATCATAGATGATGTGGATCCCAAGAAGAAGAACTAGAGAGTTCTTGAGGGTGACTGCCAATATACTTCACTCATATTCATTTTATGCAGGACTTGTGCAATCAACTTCCACATCTTGCACTAGTTCTAGTGTAACGCGAAGTCGAGGCGACGTCGCCGGTAGCGACGTATCGCGACGACGGACGCCGAGACGAGCACTTGAAAAAGTGCCACCTCTCTTAGCGAACGCAAGTCGAGCGGACGCCGCCGTAGCGACGACGACGCCGAGACAAGCACGGACACCATTGCCACCCGCCTTAGCGTAACGCGAAGTCGAGGCGACGTGCCGCTGAGAGACAACGGACGCCGAGACGAGCACGGACACCATTGCCTCCTTGTCTTAGCTGCAGCGAAGTCGAGCGGACGACGCCGCGTAGCGACGACGGACGCCGAGACGAGCATGTGACACCATTGCTTCCTCGCCTTAGCGTAACGCGAGTCGAGGCGACGTTGTTGCAGCGACGGCGACGCCGAGCAGCACGTGACACCAAGGCACTTATCTTAGCGTAACGCGAAGCGAGACGCCGCCGCGTAGCGACGACGACGCCGAGACGAGCACGTGACACCAATGCCTCCCTGTTTAGCGTAACACGAAGTCGAGCGACGGCGCGTAGCGACGACGGACGCCGAGACGCAGCACGCGACACCATTGCCACCCGCTTAGTGTAACGCCACCGAGGCGGACGCCGCGTAGCGCGACGGACGCCGAGAAAGCACGTGACACCAGTGCCACCTCGCCTTAGCGATCGCGAAGTTGTGGCGACGCCGCCACGGTAGCGACGACGACGCCGAGACGAGCACGGACATCGCGTTACCCTGTCTTTAGCGAACGCGAAGTCGAGGCGACGCCGCCGCGTAGCGGCGACGGACGCCAGACGACACGGACACCGCGTTTCCTCGCTTTAGCGTAACGCGAAGTCGGGCGACGCCGCCGCGTAGCGACGACGGACGCCGAGGCAGCACGGACACCGCTACCCTGTTTTAGCGTAACGCGAAGTCGAGGCGACGCCGCCGCGTAGCAACGAAACGCCGAGACGGCAGTGACACCATTGCTACCATGTTCTTAGCGACGCGAAGGAGGCGGACGCCGCCGCGTAGCGACGACGGACGCCGAGACGGCACGGACACCAAGCACTTCGCTTTTACGCGAAATGGGACGCCGCCGGGTAGCGACCGACGCCAAGACAAGCACGGACACCATTGCCACCCTGCTTAGCGTAACGCAAGTCGAGGTGGACGCCGCCGGCGTAGTTACCACGGACGCCGAGACGAGCACGTGACACCATTGCCTCCGTTTTAGCGTAACGCGAGTCGAGGCGACGTGTCACGGTAGCCAGACGGACGCCGAGACGAAAGCACGGACACCATTGCCTCCCTGTTTTAGCGAACGAGAGTCGGCGGACGCGCCGCGGTAGCATCGACGCACGCCGAGAGCAGCACGTGACACCATTGCCACCCTATCTTAGCGAACGCGAAGTCGGGATGTCGCCGCGAGTTACGAGGATGCCGAGACAGCACGGACACCATTGCCACCTTCTTAGCGTATGCGAAGTCGAGGCGACGCCGTCGCGTAGCAACGACGGACGCCGAGACGGCACGGGACACCGTGCCATTTTCTAGCGTAACGCTGTAGGCGGAGCGCCGAGGCGACGCCGCCGGGTAGTGTAGGATCAAGGCAAGAGTGTCTAGAGGGGGGTGATTAGACAACTCGACAAGATAAAAGTTTATGCCTTTAGATTAGAACAAGGTTTTAATCAAGTTCACAATGAAGATCAAGTCAAGCATCATGCAAACAAGTCGAGCAACATACTACACATGCAATTCTAGAGTATGGGCAGCGAAAGTAAATTGCACATATAGTAAAGGAGGATTGTGAAGAGCAAACGCAATTTGAGACACGGAGATTTTTCTTATGGTTCGATAGGTGGTGCTATCGCCAATCCACGCTGATGGAGACTTCAACCCACTGAGGGTAACGGCCAGAGTCCACGGAGGGCTCCACCCACGTAAGGGTCCACGAAGAAGCAACCTTGTCTATGCCATCATGGCTTACGCCCACGGAGGACTAGCCTTACTCGAGGTAGATCTTCACGAAGTAGGCGATCTCCTTGCCCTTACAAACTTCTTGGTTCAACTCCACATCTTGACGGAGGCTCCCAAGCCACACCTAACTAATCTAGGAGGCACCACCTCCAAAAGGTAATAGATGGTGTTGGTGATGATGAACTCCTTGCTCTTGTGCTTCAAATGATAATCTCCCCAACACTCAACTCTCCTCACCGATTTGGCTGTGGTGGAAGAAAGGATTGAGTGGAAAGCAACTTGGGAAGGCTAGAAATCAAGTTTCATATGGTGGGAGGAGCAACTTGATCTCAACACAAGGGTAGGTAGTTTTCTTCGAAATGTAAGGTAGGAGTGGTAGTCTTTCGATGGCTCTCTCCACTAATGAAGAGGAGGTGGAGGGTATTTATAGCCTCCACACAAAATCCAACCATTACACACATTTGACCAATCTCGCGACTGGTTGACAACCGTGAGACCGAAAGTTCAAATTAGAACGTTGGGATTTTCGTGGACCAAAATACAATCTCTTAGTCCGATTCTTCCAAAGTCTAGGGTTTGCCAATCTGTGGGACTGATTCTCATCTCGTGACACCGATTTGAGTACGTATCATGTAAGCTTGGCAACACCAATTTCGTAAGACCGAGTTTGGAATCGAAAATCCAAATTTTAGGGTTTGGCTATATGGTCGAGGTGGTTCATCTCTGGACTGAGTTTATGGAATCGGTGGGACCGAGATTACTTATGGGTTTATGTTGGAATGAAAGATTGCTCGATAGTTTGAGAGATAAATCACTAAGCACTTTGAGCAACCAGATCATCATCATAACCTCATCCCTTTAATAGTATTGGCTTTCCTATGGACTCAATGTGATCTTGGATCACTAAACCAAAACTAGAGTCTTGAGCTTTTGCCAATGCTTTCCTTAGCATCCTAGGGGTCCACCTTTCTAGTCCTTTTGCCATGCCAGAGTGATTGACTCTCCCGAAACATACTTGATGAAAGCATTAGTCCAACTATTAAAGTATGTTGTCATTAATTACCAAAACCACCTAGGGAGCAAATGTGCTTTCAATCTCCCCCTTTTTGGTAATTGATGGCAACACACAAAATAAGATATCAAAGCTTACTAAAAGAAGGACAGGATTATCATTAAAGCTTTGACAAACATGTAGTACACAGGCTCCACCTACAAGTGTGCAAGATTTTAGATTTTGGTTTTGAACTACCACAAGCACACATGAGAGTAAGCAAGATGTGCTACATGCAGCTTGGCTATATGCATCAGAGCAGATGAGGATAAATGAGTGATGATGCATATGTGCATGGTGATTTCTTGCAAACAAGTATTCACAAGCAAGTCACCATCATGCACATTCTGCAAGATGCATATACTTTACCTTTGGAGTTCCTTGGCATTGTACCAAGAAATAAACTTGGGAAAACAAGGTTAGATAACACAAGAGTAGTTCTTCAACCAATAGCAAGAACATCAAGAGTACCAAGCCGTGGATGACATGTATAAAGAGTGTCTCATGTTGAGCACTAGCTTGAATCAGCCAACATGTCTCCCAAGACTAAAAGATTTTCAATGAGCTCGAGAGATTTTGCTTTGCATAAGATACCAATTGTGCTTCTCAGAGGATAGCAATTGTGAGAGCAAGAAAAGCAAAACCAAAAGAATAATGCCAAAAGTATTACGTGATAGTATGGCAAAGCTTTGATGTGATCCTCTCCCTTAAGGTAAGATTGTTTTTCTTCTCCTTTAAATTTCTCTTCTTCTCCTAATCCTCCAATCACCTCCTAAGCTCCCCTAAATCTTCTCCCCTTGACATCAAGTGCCGAAAAGGACAAGAAACCAGAAGGGCAGGAAAGATGGAAGGAAAGAAGTGGATCCTTAAGAATCACAACGAGCAAATTAAGTATGCGAATAAATCATTTAGTGGAACTGCAGAAGATGATATCCGGTGAATGTAAATCGGTGACACCGAATTGATATGGATCGTGAGTCCGAAAGTCGAGACTTAGGGCAGATCCTTTTCGGTCGATCAAGTGATTGAATCGGTGACGCAAGTTTAATTCCAAGGAAATCCGAAATAATTCAGCTCACTTTGCAAGGAATGTTTCAAAAGATTTGCAATGAATTTGTAAATGATTTTCGTGAATTGATCAGAGCCAAAAAGATATTCACAAGAATGTAAGAAACGGAAATGAAAAAATAAGCAAGAAAACTCAATGAGAAAAGCGAGAAACTCTAAAACATATGTACTTCATCTAGATGAGGGTCGCGACTAGGTCACCTATGTTTGAGTATATTGACTTTAGGAGTCAAATGAGAACATTTGATCATAGGTCATACTATCGCTTAAGCTCAAAATGGGGTTGCCATTTTTCGATTACATTTGATGTGATCACATCTTTTGAAGCTGCTTGTACTCATGCCTTTGAGCAAAGCTTCTTCAAGATGTGAAAGACATACCTTGGGCTTGTTGTTGCTTGTACTCATGTAGGTGAACTTGATGTAGATGCTCATAGAATTGAAGTTGGAGCACCATTTCCAAATGTATAGTTCATCTTCCTACATGGGTTAGGCAAGCAAGGAAATACTCAAGAATATCCAAGATGACAAGAGTGAAATACTAGAAGTATATGGTGTCAAAAGGATATGTGGAATTTTGTTCCTTGAACTCAACATCCCAAAGGGCTAGATACTTGGTCAATAGACAAGATTACTCATGATTTGAGGTGTGGTAATCTTGTGGAATGTAGACCATCCAAGTACCGCAAGGAGTTAGATGCAATACAAGGGGCAAATGTGTCCAAGACATATGATCATCATCATAAGAGAAATATCAAGGATTAATCAATTAGGCTCATGCCTTGCATGCATCAATGGAGTTTTACCCAAGTTTGAAGCATCAATGATGTTCAACTCACTCTTGCACAAAACACTTTCTCATCAAGTGGTTTTGTAAGATATCGCAATGTTTGTCAAGAAACATGCTTAAGATCAATGTCATTAGCAATGTGATCATAAAAAATGGTAAACTTCAATGTGTTTCGGCGAGGTGTTGCACGGATTGTGTCCAATCTTAATCGACTCCATTGTCAAAAGCAAAGGAACATGTCTCGATGTATCCCATAATCCTGCGCTTGTGTCATCCATAGCAACGACACAACACTAACCAGAGCAATATATTCGCCTGGCAAGAGATAATGATACAATTTTGTTTCTGGATGACCAAGATAAAGGGATCGACCGAGAAATTGACACGCACAAGGATTTTATCAATCTTGCTCCCTAGTCCAGTAATAGCCAACAAGATCGAAGAGGCCCTTTAGGATACCAAATGCCAAAGTTGTGTGTTATCAAATATCTCACAATTCTTTTAACAGCCTTAAGATGACATTTTAGGGGCTGCTTGATATCGAGCACACATGCATACACTCAACATTATGTCGGAGAAGCAGAATATAGTAGAGAACCAATCATGGATCGATAAACCACAAAGTTCTCCATCTTTAGTCAAGTCATTATGTCCACTAGTAGGCATGGGGGTTCTCATACCTTGCTCTTTGCATGTTGAACTTCTTGAAGAGATCCTTAGTGTACTTTGTTTGGAGACAAAAGTACCTTTAGATTGCTTGATTTGCAACCCAAGGAAGAACTTGAGTTCACTCATCATGGACATCTCATACCTCCGAATAAGCTTTCCAAACTTCTCACTAAAATGGGGGTTAGGAACCAAAGATAATATCATCAACATATATTTGGACAAAATAGTTCACCATCAACCCTTTTTTGTGAATAGGTTGAGTCTATTTTTCCAATCTCAAACCTTTTTCAAGAAGAAAGCTGTCAACATTTGTACCAAGCTCTAGGGCTTGTTTAAGACCATAAAGAGCTTTGGCAATTTGTAAACATGATTAGGCTTTTTAGGATTCACAACCGGAGGTTGTTTCACAAATATTTCCTCCTCAATTTCACCATTTAGGAAAGCACTTTTAATGTCCATTTGATAGAGAGTAATGTCATGGTGGTTGGCAAAGAAGAAGTAATGGACTCAAGTCTAGCAACGGGGCATAGGTCTCACCATAGTCCATACCTTCGACTTTGTGTAACCTTGTGCTACGAGACGAGCCTTGTTTGGATGACTTGCCATCTTCATCTTGCTTGTTCAAACACCCATTTGGTTCCAATGACGTTTTTCATCATTGGGCTTTCTACCAAAGTCCAAACGTTTTCCCGGGTGTAGCCTTCGCATAGGCTCACCCAACCGGCTTCAAGCGCTTTTCTACCTTCATAGGTTCAAGACTAGAAATAAATGAGTAATGCTCACAAAAGTTAGCTAAACGAGTTTTAGAGCGAGGATTCTTGAGTCGATGTCATTCATCATTTGTTCCACGGATGGTCCTTCGACTTTCTCAACCCGGATAGCTTTTGTCGGGTAGGCTGAGCTTCCTCATATCCTCATTTCTTCTTCTTCTTCATTGTTGTTGGTGTTGTCTTGAGGTGGTGGAGAAGGAGGTTGTGGTGGATCTTCTTGTCGACTTCCTCATCTTGGTGAGTTCCACTTGTGGAAGCCCCATGTTGCCTTGAGGTTCATTTGCCGTGAGGTAGGGGCCCCAATGTAGATGAGGTACTCTCCTTCACTTCCATGGGACAATCTTTCCAATGGATAAATCTTGAATGGCTTCCGATGGGTCCTTGTCTCCATCAATAGGCATTTGCCTACTTATGGATTAGATTCATCAAACCACCCCATGCCCCTTCAACCTTTCGGGTGAAATTTTTAGAACGGTGGGTGGGAGTTTGATCCATAACCGAGGAAAAGCCTTCATGAGTTTTAGGAGCAAATTTAGACCACGATGCTTATCAAGGATATAGCATTTGAACCAAAGACACAAAATATCCCACTTGGGGTTTGTTACCCGAAGGAGCCGATGAAGTCTTGCCGAGGAGCTTTGGAAGATAAAGCTCTTGAAGCATGACAATTTACGGCTTCCCCAAAAGGTTTCTGTCTTGTATTCATCAACATCGCTCGCCATCTCAATGAGCTGCTCGTTCTTCCTCTCAACAACTCCATTTTGTTGAGGTGTGTATGTGCGAGAACTCATGTAGAATCCCTTCCTCATCAGAAAGGAGTCCACAGGGCGTTCTTGAACTCCGCTCCATTGTCGCCCAACTTTCTTGATCTTCACCTCAAATTGATTTTGAGTTTTTCGCAAAGGTTTTGAAGATTCTCCAACCGCGATTTGTCATCAAGGAAAAATACCCACGAACTGAAAAATCACAAAATAACTAGACCAAAGGAGTTACCACCAAGGCTTTTGTAAGCATTGGGACCAAGAGATCCATATGAAGAAGCCGCGGCCCTTGTGGTCATGATTTCTTCACGGATGACTTCCACCTACTTGTTTTCCTGCTGACATGCACTACGTAGTCTTTTTGTCAAAGAAAACATCTTTAACACCAAGAATTGATCACCTTTGATTAGCTTATCTAGATTACGATACCAACATGTCCGCCTTCATGCCAAAGCCAACCTTTAGCGATTTAGCAATAAACGCCTACTTGTGAAGATCTACCCAGTAAGGCTAGTCCTCCGTGGACGAGGCCATGATGGCATAGACAAGGTTGCTTCTTCGGACCCTTCGGGGTGGAGCCTCCGTGGACTCAAGCCGCTACCTCCGTGGGTTGAAGTCTCCATCAACGTGATTGACGATAGCACCACCTATCGGAACCACGAGAAAAATCTCCGTGTTCCAACTTGCTTGCTTTCTCCACCTCTCATTTACTATACTGCAATTTACTTTCCGCTGCCACAACTCTAGAATTGCATGTGTAGGGTGATACTTGACTTGGTCATCTTTGTGAACTTGCTAAAAAACTTGTCCTAATCAAAAGGCTAAACTTTTAAAGTTGTCAAGTAGTCTAATCACCCCCTCTAGACATACTTCCGATCCTACAAGTGGTATCGAGCTTTGGTCTCCATTGATTGGTTTCATTGCATTGACTCATAAGCTTGGTTTCACAACCTAGGAGAGTATGGCTGCCTAGTGAGGGTAATTTCAGAGAGGTCCTTACTTTGATGGTTCAAACTTTGCTAGTTGGAAACATAAAATGAAAATGCATATCCTTGACATAACCCTCGCGATGGGGCATTATTTGTGTTGGCTTGCAAGGTGAGTTCTTCAAGAAGGAAAGTTCCGGATCGCTAAGGCTACCGCGGATGAGTTCGGATGTTACGTAACAATGCTCAAGCTTGTGACATTCTCTTCAATGCTTTGTGTCCCGAGGAGTTCAACAAGATCAGCCGCCTTGAGAATGCAAAAGAGATTTGGGATACTTTGGTCGAAATGCACGAAGGTACCGAGTCCGTGAAGGAATCAAAGCTAGATGTTCTTCAAGGTCACTTGACAAGTTCAAGATGAAGGAAGGTGAAGGAGTCCTGAAATGTATTCTAGGCTTGCTCTCATCACCAATGAGATGGCAGGCTTAGGAAGTGAAGAAATGACCGACCGATTCATCATCAAGAAGATTCTCGAGCTTTGGATGGAAAGTATGACACCGTGCACTTTGATCCAAATGATGCCAAACTACAAAGATCTCAAGCCACCAAGTCATTGGAAGGATTGTTGCTCATGAGATGACACTAAAAGATAAGGAAGAGCTTCACAACAAGTCAAGTGGTGCTTACAAAGCTGCAGCTTGAAGCTCCCACATCCTCAAGTGACAAGCTAGTTTCCAATGAAGAGATAAGCCTAATGGTGAAGAACTTCAACAAATTCTACAAGAGTAGAAGCAAGGAAAGAAGCTCAAAGTCTAGATCATATGATGAAAAGAGATCTTCTAGTCGGATCGAAATCTGCTATAATTGTGGAAGACCCGACACTACTCAAATGAGTGTTCGACTTCTACAAGAGAAGAGAAGAATTCCAAGAAGAAGAAGCTCAAGAGAAGAGTGCCTCAAAGAGAGAAGGAGTAGAGATGATCGTTATGAACGAAGATCCTCTCGAGAAGCAAGGATTCGGAAAGGAAAGACAAGTCATCAAGGAGCTATACAAGAAGAAAACATCAAGCTCATGTTGGTGAATGGGTTTCCGCCCGACCGGACAATCACTCCAAAGAAGCTATCACTCCAACTCCAATACAGCCAAGATGAAGGTGTTGCCGGTCTTGCTCGTGTCCTCCAACTCCAACTCCTATGACATATTTGATTCACCAAAAGGCCCCAAGGTATCACATCCTCGAGTTTATTGACTTTGATAGTGATGAGGATGACTTGCTTGGTGAAGATGAGCTTTACATGATAAATCTAGTGAGCTTAGTAATGATGAACATGCTAGTAGTCTTTATAGTCGAGAAGAGTCGAATGACAATGCTATGAAGGAGATTGAGCGCCTAACTAAAGAACTAAACACTCTTAAGTTAGCTCATGAAACAACTCAAGAAGATCATAGAGAGCTCCTAAGATCTCATGAGAAGCTACGCTCGAGAAGCTCAATCTAGAGCAAGAACATGAGTTTCTAAAAGCTATCAATGACGATCTTCAAAGAAGAGTTCTTCATATCTTGCCAAACGACTTCTCTTGTCTAATTTCTTGCCACCTATCAAAACTAAGCATGACAAGCATAAGAAAATTCTTCATCTAGTAGTAACAATAATCATGCTAAATCAAATGTTGTTACTTCTAGTAATTCTCTTGATTCCACTAACAATGTTTCAAGCCAAGTTTCACTTGAGCAAGAAAATAGTCTATTGAAAGGGATTATAGAGAAAGGTGTCTACAAGAGTCTTGCCGAAGCAAAAGCTTTGAGGAAATTGTTCGCAAACAAGGAAGACACCGAAGAATCAAGGAATTGGTTTTGAGCGAAAGTTCAACGCCAAGGTGTTGAATGGGAAGAAGGTCAATATCCCACTCCAAAGTTCGCTCTCAAGAGGAGAAGTATGATCCTACTTCTTCCAATGAGGAACAAGCTCAAGATGACCTTCCACCACAAGACCACAAGCTAAAAGGCAAGGACAAGCTTCAAGAGGAGATTGATGCATCTATTGAAGCACCCAAGGCCATGGTCAAGTGGGTTCCCAAGGCAACTTCAAGTTCTACTCGACAAGCTCAACTACTACCCCAAGGATTCCCATCAAGATGATGTGGATCCCAAGAAGAAGAACTAGAGAGTTCTTGAGGGTGACTCGCCAATATACTTCACTCATATTCATTTTGGCAAGGACTTGTGCAATCAACTTCCACATCTTGCACTAGTTCATGGAGTCACAAACCTCATGTTGGTAAGTCAAGGACAAGGTAATCATCGCTTTCATGGACATCATCTATTGTGTACTTCAATCTATGTCCATGGATATTCTTGTTTGTTCCTTTGGGACTAACCCATGTAGGTATTGAAAGTGCCCAATCCTAAGGATTGCTCCCAACTCTTGATGATCTTCATCAACATTGAGCATCCACATCTTCAACATCTACATGAAGTCTTCAACGACAACCCAAGGTTAGTTTGACCCTTTAAAAGGGTTCTCACATCAAGGGGAGCTTTGCTCTAAAGAAATGAGCTAAAGCATCTTCTAACGATGTGAACACATCAATGCTTTTATGGAAAAGTGGTAACCCCACTTGTGCTTAAACGATGAGTATGACCTATGATCAAATGTTCTCATTTGACTCCTAAGTCAATATACTCATATATAGATGACCTAGTCATCGCCAAATTGTGTGCTAGCTGTTAGTGTTTTGTTTGTGCATGTTTGACACATATTTCATTTGCTATCTTATTGTGTGAGCATGTTGGATGCATGAGTTTAATCCATTCGAGGACATCCATTTGTTGCTTTGGTCTTTGGCTTTTCTTTTCGACCAAATGGATGGACAAGAATGCCTAAGTTCCTCCCTAGCTATCTATGCTTTCTTGTCTCAAACTCTATTCATGCTTATATCACAAACTTTGAACAAGACTTTTTCGACTGCATCGAGTGAGGAGCACTGAGCCACCGATCCACAAAAGCCTAACTTCCAAAACCTTCTAAGTACTTTCGGTCAAACCGATATACTCAAATCGATGCATCAAATCGCTTGATTGATCTAGGTTTTCACCTCGTGAAACCGAAGTTTAAATATCGGCGTGATCGGCGTGTAATCGCACGCAGCTAACCATCTCGTCCCACCGAAGTTTTCAAACTCGTCCCACCGACATGTCCGAAGGGTATATACCGAGGACAGCGCTGATTACTTCTTCAAACGCCTCGCCTCAAACCTTCGCTGCTGCCGCTTTGGTCTCCGGATCGCCTCCGCCATCGCTCGGCGCCGCGCTGGTCTCCATCGCCGCAACGGTCTTTCATCGCCTGTCAAGCCGAGTGAAGCTCCACCGCATTGGGTGAGTTTCATCCTCTCGTGCTCCAAACGCTGATTCAATGCACGATAGGTGTTGTCATGTTTCTGCCAAGATTGAGATCTCCTATCCATTGCTTAGATCATAGAACAAAATTCGAGTGAAAATTTTAGGTTAGGTTTCACGAACACATCTCGTGTGACCGATTCGACATTTTCGGATCGACCGATTGGCTCGCCATTGTGACCGCACTTTTCGTTAAACCTAGGTCAAATCGGTAAGACCAAGTGAAGATTTAGTGAAACCCTAGTGCTCTTGGCTAGACCGAAACCCATTTCAGTCCAACCGAAAGTGGTGTATGTGGTCTGTTAGACACTTCGGTTTCAACCGAATTTATAGACCTCGACCGACATGTATTCTGTGAAAACCTAAAACTAAAGTTTGAACTCATTCTTTTGCAAAATCCTCCGCAGTTTGTGATAACTCTTCTATTCTCCTATACCTATTCTATTCATAGGTTGTCATCATGTCTCGATGGAAGTGACAATGTAACAGGTCGAGTTGCGCTGAGATTCGAGGCAAGGACAAGTCCAAGAAAGCAGTTTTTCGATGATGGAGAGAGAAGCACCCAAGTGGATCGCCTGCACTGCTACTAGGCCGGAAGAAGAGGAATTCGATGAGGAGGATTCAGACTTTTGCAGATGAGGAGATAACTTTAAGCCAAAAGGCAAGTGGTTGCCAAGAGCTATCAAGGGCAACAACAAAGAAAGGCACAAGCAAGGTGAAGAAATCCATCAAAAGAAGCTCAAGATGGAAGTAGAAACTCCAAGAAGATCAAGAAAACTTCCAAGAGGAAGAGGAAAGTTCATGAAGAAGCGATGATGATGATTCTGACGAGGAAGCACCTCACCTCCTCGTAGCGTTGATGGAGATGCCATCGCAAGGTGAGCACCCACAAAGCTAAGCAATCAGCTCCAAAGAAAGCAGCCCAAGCCAAACCAGCTGCCAAGCCAAAGAAGACGTGAGGAACATACCGCTTCAGAGAAGAAGAAGGACAACGTCCACCGCAGAATCGATGATGAGGCACATGTTTTGCTCAAGCTCGTATGTAAACCGCCAGCTCATAATGAAGCTCATCCTCGAGCTGAAAATATGAAAGAGAGGAAGGATAAAGGTCTGTGCTATGGAGGCAAGTTGATCCATATGCCACCGTGGAGAAGAACAGCATTGACTCAAGATTCCACACAAGAGAGCAACAAGACTTTTATGAGACAAAGGTTTCATGGATAAGAAGCCAATTGTTGCGACACCAGATATGTAGATCGGGATTACATCGACAAGGAAGAGCATGAGACTACTTGCCACATGTGCATGAAAGCTTCACCGCTTGGGATTGCAGAGTTTGTTGGTCGGTCGACGCTTGGAATGACGAGATGATCATGCGCTTCTATGCCACCGCACACTTCTATCCAGATGGCGAATTGTATGGATGATGATAGGTAGATTCCATTCAACGTGAAGAATGGAGAGCATTGCTGAATGCACCAGATCAAGGGATGATGATGTTGATGTGTATGGCATTCAAGAAAAATCACGAGTCAATGAAGAACATGTACAATGAGGTAAAGAGAAGGATGTTGAGATATGGAAGCTTGGTTCATTTATTATCTTCAGTGTGTCTCCCAACCACCAACACCATTCTCGAGGCATACTTTGATGCCTAAGTCAGAGACCACCGCATGATAAGAGGGTATTCTATCAACATGTGCACATTCTAGATCGAAGACACCTTTAAGGTGATGGACCTGATAGTTGAGACTATCAAGAGGACAAAGAACACCGTAAGAGGTCGTGGGTTTGCTCCGATATTCAGATGCTCATTAATGCCAAGTTTGGCACGGACACCTACCGTTGGATAGACCCCACTTGCCATCGCAGCCCTAACATGAGGATAACGAGGTTGTGATGACCGAGGATGCTCCCACATCTCGTAGAAGGACATGCTAAGTCCGAAGTTGCCAAACAAGCTAAAGCTGAGAAGGAAGAGCAGAAGAAGCCCAAGAGCGCAGTAACAACTTCGAAGCCACTCAGAGAATTGAGCCACGCCTGCCAAGATAGTGCGCCTCGTGGAGAGCCTTGAGAGGATAGTTGAAGATAAGTTCCATGCTCGACGCTGTCGATCAAGTGCAGTGTCACCGCCAACAAGCTTGAGGCGACATCGAGGAAGCTAAGAGGAAAAGGCAGAGCTCATGAGAGAGATGGAAGGTGATATGGTCCAGATGACTATGAGCAGCCCGCCCAAAGGCTCCACAAAGCCCAGATCACCTGCTATTCCAAAGGTTAGACCCTGTGGCTACTACATCAAGACCTCCTATAGCTCCATCGGCCCAAAGACCACCCAAAGATTCACTCCTCCACTCCACAGATTTCAGCAGAAGCTGCAGATGCAGCTATCTCCACTCCATCGACGCAGCATGAGCCGCCAGCAGAGTCCCGAGTGACGATTAGCTCTATACCTTTCGAACTTTTTGGTAACTTGTTGCCAAAGGGGGAGAAATTGTATAGATCATAGGGCTTCGAGAGAGAGAGTGCTGCTTTTTGCTCTTTCGCTTATGGTTTTCCTTGAGATACTTTTTGAGTTCTTTGAGATACTTCGTGTTTGATACTACGCTTGTTCTATCTTGATGAGTGCTTGATCATACTCGTGCTTAATGTGTGCTTGATGCTTATCATATTCCATTCATATCTTGTATGATCATTTGCTCATGTCTTGGTGATTGGGTGCATGTTATTCATTCTTATCATTTTGGCGCTCCACCAAGATGTATGTGACATGGAAGAGTAACCCATGATCCTAATCGATTGTGCATTTGCATTCAAACGCAAATCTTAAATAATGCACAAATTTAGGGGAGCTCTTGCTTATCACATACTTCTCAAAGCGATGATGTTATTCATTGATTATATCATTTGTCGAAGTTTTGATCTATATGTTGTCATCAATTACCAAAAAGGGGAGATTGAAAGTGCAACTAATCCCCGGTGGTTTTGGTAATTAATAACAACATATATATCATTGAACTAATCATTTCTTGAGAATATTTCGTAAAGTTCAGGATATGGGTATGGCAATGACTGATGATGTGGACCCTCAAAATGCTAAGGAAAACATTGGCAAAAGCTCAAGACTCCATTTTTGGTTTAGTGATCCAAGATCACATTGAGTCCATAGGAAAGTCAATACTATTAAAAGGGGTGAGGTTATGATGATGATCCGTCTGTTTCAAGTGCTTAGTGATTTATCTCAAACTATCAGCAATCTTTCATTCCAACATAAACACATAAGTAATCTCGTCCCACCGATTCCAAACTCACACACCGAGATGAACCACCTCAGCCATATACCCAAACCCTAAGAATCTCGGATTTTCCGATTCCAAACTCGGTCATACCGAATTGGTGTGCCAAGCTTCAGAACTCTTCAGACTCAAATCGGTGTCACCGAGATGAGAAAGTCGGTCCCACCGAAATTGGCAAACCCTAGACTTTGGAAGAATCGGACTAACCGAGATTGTATTTTCGGTCCCACTGAAATCCCAACGCTCACAAGATTTGAACTTTCGGTCTCACCGAGTTGTCAACTTCGGTCCGACCGAGATTGGTCAAATGTGTGTAACGGTTGGATTTTGTGTGAGGCTATAAATACCCCTCCACCTCCTCTTCATTCGTGGAGAGAGCCATCGTAAAGAACTACCACCCTACCTTACATTTCGAGAAGAAAACTACCTACCCTTGTGTTGAGATCAAGTTGCTCCACTCCCACCATATGAAACTTGATTTCTAGCCTTCCCAAGTTGCTTTCCACTCAATCCTTTCTTCCACCACAGCCAAACCAGTGAGGAGAGTTGAGTGTTGGGAGATTATCATTTGAAGCACAAGAGCAAGGAGTTCATCATCACCAACCCCATCTATTACCTTTTGGAGGGTGGTGCCCTAGATTGGTTAGGTGTCCGGGAGCCCCGCCATGATGTGGAGTTGAACCAAGGAGCCTTCCCCTTTTTTAGCTCGGATCGAATGGACGCCGCCGCGTAGCCACGGAGCCGAGGCAACGACACCATTGCCCCCCCTTTTAGCGAACGCGAGTCGAGGGACGCTGCGCGTAGCACGACGGAGCGAAGAAAGCACGTGACACCAAACCCCTGCTTAGCGAACGCGAAGTCGGGCGGACGGCCCCGCGTAGCACGACGACGCCGAGACAGCACGGACACCGCCACCCGCCTTAGGTAAAAGGGGGGACGCGCCGCGTAGCGACAGACGCCAAGACGCACGGACACCAGCCACCCTTTTTAGGAACGCGAAGTCGGGGACGCCGCCGGGGAGGCGGTTTTAAACGGACGCCGAGACGAGCACGTGACACCATTGCTCTGTCTTAGCGAACGCGAGTCGGCGGACGCCGCGTAGCGACGACGGACGCCGAGACGAGCACGTGACACCATTGCTTCCTCGCTTAGCTAACGCGAAGTCGAGGCGACGGTGCGTAGCGACGACGACGCCGAGACGGCACGGACACCAGCTACCCTATCTTAGCGTAACGCGAAGTCGAGGCGGACGCGCCGCGTAGCGACGACGGACGCCGAGACGAGCACGTGACACCATTGCCTTCCGTTCTTAGCGTAACGCGAAGTCGAGGCGGACGCTGCCGCGTAGCGACGACGGACGCCGAGACGCAGCACGGACACCATTGCCACCTGCTTTAGTTAACGCGAAGTCGAGGCGGACTCGCCGCGTAGCGACGACGCGACGCCGAGATGAGCACGTGACACCAGTAGCACTCGCTCTTTAGCGTAACGCGAAGTCGAGGCGGACGTCCGCGTAGCGACGACGGACGCCGAGACGAGCACGTGACACCATTGCCACCCTCGTCTTTAGCGTAACGCGAAGTCAGGCGACGCCGCCGCGTAGCGCGACGGACGCCGAGACGCAGCACGTGACACCATTGCTCCTCGCTTTAGGTAACGAAGTCGAGGCGACGCTTCGCGTAGCGACGACGGACGCCGAGACAGCACGTGACACCATTGCACCTCGTCTTAGCGTAACGCGAAGTCGAGCGACGCCGCGCAGGTAGCGAGACACGCCGAGACGAGCACGGACACCGTACCTCGTTTAGCGTAACGCGAGTCGAGGCGACGCCGCCGTAGGTACGACGGACGCCGAGACGAGCACGTGACACCACTTCCACTCTCTTAGCGTAACGCGAAGTCGAGGGACGTTGCCGCGTAGCGACGACGACGCCGAGACGCAGCACGGACACCATTGCACCCTTCTTAGCGTAACGCGAAGTCGAGGGACGACTCCACGGTAGCGCATTACGACGCCGAGACGAGCACGTGACACCATTGCCTACCTGCTTAGCGTAACGCGAAGTCGAGGCGACGCCGCCGCGGTAGCGCGACGGACGCCGAGACGAGCACGTGACACCATTGCCCCTCTCTTAGCGTAACGCGAAGTCAGGCGGACGCTGCCGCGTAGCGACGACGGACGCCGAGACGAGCACGTGACACCATTGCCTCTCCTGCTTAGCTAACGCGAAGTCGAGGCGGACGCTGCCGCGTAGCGACGACGGACGCCGAGACGAGCACGTGACACCATTGCTACCCTTCTTAGCGTAACGCGAAGTCGAGGCGACGCGACCGCGTAGCGACGATTGACGCCGAGACGCAGCACGTGACACCAGTGCCCCCTGTCTTAGCGTAACGCGAAGTCGAAGGCGACGCCGCGTAGCGTGACGACGACGCCGAGACGAGCACGTGACACCATTGCCACCTCTGTCTTAGGTAAACGCAGCCGAAGCGACATCGCCGCGTAGCGACGACGGACGCCGAGATGAGCACGTGACACCATGCCACCTCGTCTTAGCGTAACGCGAAGTCGAGGCGACGTCATCGCGTAGCGACGACGGACGCCGAGACAAGCACGTGACACCATTGCTACCTGCTTTAGCGTAACGCGAAGTCGAGGCGGACGCCGCCGCAGTAGCGACGACGACGCCGGAGACGAGCACGGACACCATTGCCTCCGTCTTAGCGTGAACGCGAAGTCGAGGCGACGCGCGTATGGACGACGACGCCAGACAGCACGTGACACCATTGCCACTCCTTTAGCGTAACGCGAAGTCGAGGCGACGCGCCGCGTAGCGACGACGGACGCCGAGACGAGCACGTGACACCAGTGCCCCGTTTTAGCGTAACGCAGTCGAGGCGACGCGCGCGTAGCGATACGGACGCCTGCATAAGCACGTGACACCATTGCCACCTGCTCTTAGCGTAACGCGAAGTCGGTGACGCCGCCGCGTAGCGACGACGACGCCGAGACGCAGCACGTGACACCATTGTCCTCGTTTTAGCGTAACGCGAAGTCGAGGTGGACGATATCACGGTAGCGACGACGACGACGCCGAGACAGCACGCGACACCATTGCCTCCCTCGTTTAGCGTAACGCAAGTCGAGCGACGCCGCGCGTAGCGATGACGACGCCGAGACGAGCACGTGACATCACGCTACCCTATCTTAGCGTAACGCGAAGTAGGCGACGCCGCCGTAGCGACGACGAGCCGAGACGAGCACGGACACCATTGCCACCTGTCTTAGCGTAACGCGAAGTCGAGGCGACGCTGCCGCGTAGCAA
>JAHHZJ010005024.1:0-56228 GCA_021437245.1 Aegilops speltoides | reverse complement strand
TGTTACTCCACAGTGGAATTGAAGTTGATAAAGCCAAGATTGAAGCTATTGAGAGTTGGCCGAGCCCAAAACGGTCACACAAGTGAGGAGTTTCTTGGCCTCGCTGGTTTCTATAGGCGCTTAGAGAGATTTCAGCACCATTGCTGCACCTCTCAACGAGCTTACAAAGAAGGATGTGCCTTTTGTTTGGGGTACCGCATGTGAAGAAGCCTTCACGGTATTGAAAGCTAAGTTGACACATGCCCTTTACTCCAACTTCCCGATTTTAATAAGACTTTTGAGCTTGAATGTGATGCTAGTGGAATTGGATTAGGAGGTGTGTTATTACAAGATGGCAAACCTGTTGCATACTTTTCAAAAATTGAGTGGGCCTAGTCTGAATTATTCTACTTATGATAAAGAATTATATGCTCTTGTTCGACTTTAGAAACATGGCAACATTATTTATGGCCCAAAGAATTTGTTATACATTCCGATCATGAATCTTTGAAACATATTAAAAGTCAAGCTAAACTGAATCGAGACATGCTAAATGGGTTGAATTCATTGAGACTTTCCTTATGTCATTAAACACAAGAAGGGTAAAGAAAATGTTATTGCTGATGCATTGTCTCGTCGCTATACTATGCTTTCACAACTTGACTTCAAAATATTTGGTTTGGAGACCATCAAAGATCAATATGTGCATGATGCTGATTTTAAAGATGTATTGCAGAATTGTAAAGAAGGTAGAACATGGAACAAGTTCGCATTAATGATGGATTTGCTTCGCTTCTAACAAGCTATGCATTCCACTAGCTCCGTTCGCCTTTTGTTGTTGCAGGAGGCGATGGAGGAGGACTAATGGGACACTTTGGCGTGAAGAAGACCGAGGATATACTAGCTACACATTTCTTTTGGCCAAAGATGAGACGGATGTTGAGCGCTTTTGTTGCTCATGCACTACATGTCAAAAAGCTAAGTCAGACTCAATCCTCATGGTTTATATATGCCTTTGCCTGCACTCTAGTGTTCCTTGGGAGGATATATCTATGGACTTTGTTTTAGGTTTACCTCGAACAAAGAAGGGAGGGATAGCATATTTGTTGTCGTGATAGATTCTCAAAATGGCACACTTTATACCATGTCATAAAAGCGATGATGCCGTTAATGTTGCTGATTTGTTCTTTCGTGAAATTATTCGCTTGCATGGTGTGCCAAATACTATTGTTTCAGATCGTGATACTAAATTTCTTAGCCACTTTTGGAGATGTTTATGGGCTAAGTTGGGGACTAAACTACTTTTTAGTACTACTTGTCACCCCCAAACCGATGGATAAACCAAGTAGTCAATAGAACATTGTCTACTATGCTTAGGGCTGTTTTGAAGAATAATAAGAAAATGTGGGAAGAATGCTTGCCTCATATTGAATTTGCTTATAATCGCTCATTGCATTCTACTACTAAGATGTGCCCTTTTGAAATTGTGTATGGTTTCCTACCTCGGCACCTATTGATTTATTGCCTCTTCCATCTTCGGAGAAGGTTAATTTTGATGCTAAAGAACGTGTGAGTTGATTTTAAAATGCATGAGTTAACTAAGGAAAACATTGAGCGATGAATGCTAAATATAAACTTGCGGAGATAAGGGTAGAAAACATGTTGTGTTTGCACCGAGATCTTGTTTGGTTACATTTATGTAAGGATAGATTTCCGATTTGCAAATCAAAGCTAATGCCACGTCTGTCTGGTCCCTTTAAGGTGTTGGAGAAAGTAAATGATAATGCATATAAACTTGAGCTGCTCGCAGATTTTGGGGTTAGTTCCACTTTTAACATTGCAGATTTGAAGCCATATTTGGGTGAGGAAGATGAACTTCCGCGAGGACACTTCATTTCAAGAAGGGAGGATGATGAGGACATCAATACCATTGTTACACCCACAGCCCCTCGCTATACATACCGGACCAATTACTAGAGCTCAAGACGCCAACTAAATTACCGTGTACTTTCGCTTTCTTGGTAATGATTCTAATGTTCATGAGAATATGATGTCTGCTAAATTGGATACATTTGTTTTGCTTACAAATGAAGGGCCTAGCTTGGAGAAGGATGAACATTGGAGCAAGAACACACATGGAGTTGATGGCTTATGCAAGGAGATCAAGAACGGAGTTACAAGTGATGATTTCAGGACTTTGAAGCCACCATAAGGAGTGCATGAAGCCTTGGACGAAATATACAAGATGCCACTTCATAATATTCGCCATAGGCTATTCTAGGTGCCAGTCCACCTTATTATTGGGCCAGCCCATGTAATTTCGAAATACATTAGTATAGGCTATTTTAGAGTCCGATGTGGGGAACAAGAGATAGGGTTAGTTTGACCCCTCCACCAAGGGCCACGAAATTCACCCCTCTTCCTCCATATATACAGCCCTTAGGGCACCGCTTAGACTTGGGTTTTGTTTAGATCAAAAGTTCGCCATAGCTGCAACTTCACGATTTCGCTTTGTGTTCAACGACTGCACAAAGGCGCACAGTAACCCCACCTTGATCAATAAAGCTTTCATCTTATATTCGCAATATCCAGATTGCAATCTCAGTTCTTGCTTGTTCTTCGCTTGCTCGCAGGAAATAGACCTCGTGGTCAGTTGATCGTGTTCGCGTGGTCAATAACCTCTCGGAGTTGGTTTAGCGATGCATAGCGCCACGTCCTCGCACGCTCAGAGTCGGATCGCCAAAGTCGACTTCCACCAAAGCGTAAATCCACCATCTCATCGAAAGACGGACACCTTTGTTTCTATCAGGAGGGTGCGCGCCACTTGCCCCGCCGCCCTCTCTTTCTCCAATAGGGCCCATCAAGGCCCATTACTTCCGGGGTTCCGTAACCTCCCAGATCTCGTTTTCTCCGAAAACTCCCGAACCTTTCCGTGTCCGAATATAGTCGCCAATATATCAATCTTTATGTCTCGACCATTTCAGACTCCTCATCATGTCCGGGATCACATCCGGACTCAACAAACTTCGCACATCAAAACTTATAAACTCATAATAAAACTGCATCAAACGTTAGCGATGGACTCTACGGGTTCGAGAACTATGTAGACATGACCTAAACCATTCTGGCGATAACCAATAGCGGACCTGATGCCCATATTGGTTCCTTACATATTCTACGAAGATCTTTATCGTCAAACCGCATAACAACATATGTTGTTCCTTTGTCATTGGTATATTACTTGTCGAGATTCGATCGTCGTATCCAATACCTAGTTCAATCTCGCTATCGCAAGTCTTTTACTCATTCTCGAATACCATCTCATAACTAACTCATTAGTTATAATGCTTGCAAGGCTTAAGTGATGAGTATTACCGAGAGGGCCAGAGATACCTCTCCGACAATCGGAGTGACAAAACCTAATCTCAAAATATGCCAACTCAACATGTACCTTCGAGACACCAGTAGTACTCTTATAATCACCCAGCTTATGTTGTGACGCTTGGTAGTACCAAATTGTTCCTCCGTAAACGGAGTTGCATAATTCTATAGTTACAGTGAACATGTATAAGTCATGAAGAAAGCAATAGCGTATACTAAACGATCAACCGCTAAGCTAACGGATGGGTCATGTCAATCACATCATTCTCCTAATGATGTGATCCCATTAATCAAATGACAACACATGTCTATGGTTAGAAACATAACCATCTTTGATTAATGAGCTAGTCAAGTAGAGGCATACTAGTGACTATATGTTTGTCTATGTATTCACACATGTATCATGTTTCCAGTTAATACAATTCTAGCATGAATAATAAACATTTATCATGATATGAGGAAATAAATAATAACTTTATTATTGCCTCTAGGCATATTTCCTTCGCCTCCCACTTGCACTAGAGTCAATAATCTAGATTACATAGTAATGATTCTAACACCCATGGAGTCTTGGTGCTCGATCATGTTTTGCTCGTGAGAGAGGCTTAGTCAACGGTTTGCAACATTCAGATCCGTATGTATTTTGCAAATCTCTATGTCTCCCACTTGACTTTGTCCCAATGGAATTGAAGCGCTCTTGATGTGCTTGGTCCTCTTGTGAAATATGGATTCCTTTGCCAAGGCAATTGCACCAAGATTGTCATAGAAGATCTTCATTGGTCCCGATGCACTAGGTATGACACCTAGATCGAAATGAACTCCTTCATCCGCATCCTTCATTTGCTACTTCGTATAGACTATGTACTCCGCTCACATGTAGATCCCGCCACGACGCTTTGTTTAGAATCGCACCAACTTACAGCCCACCGTTAATAAAGCACGATGCGGTTTCATTTAGAATCGTTCGATCGTGTCAAAGCTCGCATTGACGTAACCTCTACGACTAGCTCTTTGTCACCTCCATATACGAAACATATCCTTAGTCCTTTTCGGTATTTCAGATGTTCTTGACCGCTATCCAAAGGATCCACTCCAGGATTACTTTGGTACCTTCCTCGCTAAGCTTATTGCTAACATACGTTAGCCCTCGTACAGAGATTGCATACATGATAGAGCCTATGGTAAGCATAGGAACATCTTTCATTTTCTCTCTATCTTCTTGTGGTCGGCATTGAGTTTGACTCAACTTCACACCTTGTAGCATGTGCAAGAATCCTTTCTTTGCTCGATCCATTTTGAACTTCTTCAAAATCTTGTCAAGGTATGTGCTTTGTGAAAGTCCTATTAAGCGCCTTGATCTATCTCTATAGATCTTGATGCCCAATATATAAGCAGCTTCACCAAGGTCTTTCATTGAAAAACTTTTATTCAAGTATCCCTTTATGCTATCCAGAAATTCTATATCATTTCCAATTAACAATATGTCATCTACATATAGAACTAGAAATGCTACAGTGAGCTCCCACTCACTTTCTTGTAAATACAGCTTCTCCAAAAGTTCAGATAAACCATATGCTTTGATCACACTATCAAAGCATTTATTCCAACTCCGAGATGCTTGCACCATCCATAAATGGAACGCTGGAGCTTGTACACTTTGTTAGCACCTTTTGGATCAACAAAACCTTCCGGCTGCATCATATACAACTCTTCTTCTAGAAATCAGAGGATCAAAGTATGTCTAGAGGGGGTGATTAGACTACTTGACAATATAAAAATTCTGCCTTTTGACAAAGAACAGTTTTTGGCAGATTCACAATTATGATCAAGTCAAGCATCACCCACACATGCAATTCTAGAGTATAGGCAGGAAAGTAAATTGCACATGTAGTAAAGAGAGGTGGAGAAGAGCAAACGCAATTTTGGAGACGCGGTGATTTTTCTCGTGGTTCCGATAGGTGGTGCTATCGCATTCCACGCTGATGGAGACTTCAACCCACGAGGGTAACGGCCATGAGAGTCCACTGAGGGCTCCACCCACGTAAGGGTCCATGAAGAAGCAACCTTGTCTATTCCATCATGGCCACGCCCACGGAGGGCTAGCCTTTCTGGTAGATCTTCACGGCGTAGGATCTCCTTCCCTTACAAACTTCTTGGTTCAACTCCACATCTCAACGGAGGCTCCGCACACCTAACCAATCTAGGAGGCACCACCTCCAAAAGGTAATAGATGTTGTTGATGATGATGAACCCTTGCTCTTGTGCTTCAAATGATAATCTCCCCAACACCAACTCACCTCACCGATTTGGCTGTGGGGAAGAAAGGATTGAGGAAAGCAACTTGGGAAGGCTAGAGATCAAGCTTCATATGGGGAGTGGAGCAACTTGATCTCAACACAAGGGTAGGTAGTTCTTCTAAATGTAAGGTAGGAGTGGTAGTTCTTCGATGGCTCTTCCACGAATGAAGAGGGGTGGAGGGTATTTATAGCTCCACAAAAATCCAACTGCTAACACATTTGAGCAACTCGTGAGACCGGTTGACAACTGTGAGACCGATAGTTCAAATAATGGAACGGGGATTTTCTTGGGACCAAAATACAACTTGCTAGTCCGATTCGGCAATGACAAGAGCATGCCGCTTGGGACCGACTTCATCATCTGTGACATCGATTTGATGAAAGAAGGTTAGGTTGGCAACTCATTTTCGATGAGACCGAAGTTCAATCGAAAATCCGAAGTTTTCTAGGGTTTGGCTTTATGGTGAGGTGGTTCATCTCTGGGATGAAGTTTGAAAATCGGTGGACCGAGACTACTTATGAGTGTATATGGCGGAAAGGATAGTTTAGGAGATGTATCACTAAGCACTTGAGCAACCAGATCATCATCATAACCTCATCCCCTTTAATAGTATTGGCTTTTCCTATGGACTCAATGTGATCTTGGATCACTAAACCAAAATGGAGTCTTGAGCTTTTGCCAATGCTTGCCTTAGCATTTTGAGGGTCCACTTTCACCTGCCATACCCATATCACGAACTCTTTGAAATAATTCTCAAGTAACTATTGGTTCAATGATATATATGTTGTTATTAATTACCAAAACCACCCGGGATTAGTTGCACTTCAATCTCCCCTTTGGTAATTGATGACAACATATAGATCAAAGCTTCGACAAAGGATATAATCAATGAATAATATCGCGCTTTGAGAAGTATGTGATAAGCAAGAGCTCCCTGAATTTGTGCATTATTTAAGATTTATGCTTGAATGCAAATGCACAATCGATTAGGATCATGGGTCACTCTTCCATGTCACATACATCTTGGTGGAGCGCACAAATGATAAGAATGAACAGATGCACCCAATCACCAAGACATGAGTAAATGGTCATACAAGATAGGAATGGCATATGATAAGCATTAGCACACATTAAAGCATAGTATGACCAAGCACTCATTAAGGTAGAATCAAACGGAGTATCAAACACACTCAATGTCCTGAAAACCAAAAGTATCTCAAAGAAACCGAAAAGAACGAAAGAGCAAAAGCGACAACAAAGACTTCTCTCTCAAGTCCTATGATCTATACACTTTTCCCCTTGGCAACAAGTTACCAAAAGTTCAAAAAGCATAGAGCTGGCCACGGGACTCACGGCGGCTCCCATCTCGGTTGATGTCGGAGTGGATATGACAAGATCGCGAAGACTTCACCGATGTCGCGGAGGAGGGTCACCGAGCCGAGCCGAGTAGGAGCAATCGAACTGTGGAGGTGCTAGTTGTAGTCCCGTGTCACCATCGAATAGCAGCTGATCGGGTCCTTTGGGAACCGGAGCAGTCGTTGTTGAGAATCCTGGACTAAGTCATCCTCGCATCTCACGATAAGCTCTTCCTTCTCCCGCTTTGCTTCTCAATGTCTCGCCTCGAGCTTGTTGACAATACTTGCACTTCACCACTTCACGCCCAGAGCGGATCTTGTCCTCAACAACCTCTCTAAGCTCTCCCGAGACGCATAATGCCTGGCAAAGCGTTGTTCAATCCTTTGAGTAGCTTCAAGAATCGCTCCAAACTTTTGGTTTAGCGCCTGCCGCTCCTTGTCGCTTTGGCTTCTTAGCAGCTTCGATCTTGGCTTGATCTTCAACAGATGTTGGATCCTCCTCATTCATCACAACAACATTGTCTTCATGCTCGCTGCAACGGTAAATGTTCTCTATCCAACAAGAACGTGTCGCGCAAACTTGGCATTGATAAGCATCTCAATCATGGGCAAATCCACATGACCTTTCGTCACCGCAATCATCTTAATGGTCTCTACCATCAAGTCCATCACCTTGAAAGGTGCTTCTCATCAAGTATGTGCAGCATGTTGATAGAGTATCCTCCGATCATGCGATGATCTCCAGATTTGGGCATCAAGGTATGCCTCGTAATGGTATTAGTGGTAGGTAAGCCTGCTCGAGATAGTGAGAGCCGAGCTTCGATTCCCAAATCCTTTGTCGAACCTCTTTGTACATGTTCTTCATGGATTCATGATTCTTCTTTGAATCCATATACATCAATATCATCTTCTGCCAGACCGAGCATTCGAATTTCTGCCCATTCCTCAAGAAGAAGAAAATCTTTGACCTTCACCATCCATACAATCTTTCCATCGGGTAGAAGTGAGTCGGCATAAAATTGCATTATCATTTCATCGCTCCAACTGGTCAATTTCTGACCTACAAAATCTGCAACACCACATGCAAGTGAAACTTTCATGCACATGTGGAAAGAAATCTCGGTTTTCATCAATGTACTTCCAATAACATATCTTGTGTCTCGCGATTATGGGCTTCTTGTCCATCGCGACGGTCTCATAGAAGTCCCGCTGCCTCTCGTGTGAAACTGGGATCTACAGCAGTCTTTCTCCTCACGGCATATGGGTCAGCTTTGTCTCCATAGCCCGAGACCCTATCTTCCTTTCCTTCATATTCTCTCTTGAGGATGAGCATCATTATGTAGTGGCAGTTTTGGACGAAGTTTCAGAAACTGGTCCTTCACCATCCGACTCACCGGTGGCACATCATCCTTGTTCTTTTCAGACACTGGAATGTTTCGATGGTCTTTGGCTTGGCAGCAGTTTTGGAGCTGCCTTAGCCGGAGCAGATTTCTTGGCTTTGATGTGGCTCCACCTTAATGGCCACCCATGAACTTTGGCTTCGAGAAGGGCTGGGGTGCCTCATCCTCATCCTCTTCTCCGCATCATCATGCACTAATCTCTTTCTCTTGAGGTTTTTTCACTTTGCTTGCAAATGCCTCCCAAATTCAGCACAACATTGACTCCTTGACTTTGTGGTGCCCTTCTTAGTTTGTCGAATTGTTGCTCTTGGCAACAACCTTCCTCTTAGGCTTTGAGGTCACCTCTTCCTCAACACAAAATCTAAATCTTCATCATCCATTCTTCTTCTAGCTCTGGCGCAGGAGGCAAGCCACTTGGTGTACTCCTCCACCATCATCGATGAGCTTAGGATCCTGTGCCCGCCTCGAATATTGAATGGGTGTCTCACCTGTTCGATCCACGCATCCAATGGCCGACAACCCGAATAGATAAGGTGTAGGCGAGAAGAAGAGTCATCACAAATGCGGTTTTTGCAAAAAAGAGTTCAAATTCTAGTATTAGGTTTTCAAAAGACATTTCGTCGATAAGTTTAAGATTCGTGAACCAAGTTAAACAGAGCTTTACACCACTTTCGGTTTGACCGGGGTTTCTCCCGCCAAAACACTAGGGTTTGAATTTTCATTTCGGTCACACCATTTGCACAACTCGTTGGACCAAGGGGGTAATGGCCATAGGCCAAATTTCATACCAAACTATAAAATCGGTCTCACCGAGATGTGTTCCGGGAAACCTAACCCTAAAACTTTTACTCAATCTAGTTCAAACGAACTAACTTGTACGAAGATTTCAATCGTGGCAAGATTCTAGGAATCCAAACGCATTGAATCGGAGATGGGAGCACGAGGGATCAAAACTCACCCTAACTTGGTGGAGTTTTTCACGGGGCCAACGGCCGGAGGAGATGTCCGCCGGGCGACGGAGACCCGGGAGGGCGCAAAGCATTTACCGGCACGATCCGGAGACCAAGGCGACGAGAAGGTGGGGAAACGCTTGAAGGAGGAATCAACGCGCCCGGAGTATATATACCTTTCCCGGGGGACCGAAGTTTAAACTTGGCACCGAGATGGATAACCCAGGTTATGCACTTCGTCACGCAAAATCACAACTGGTTTCACCGAGGTGAAAACCTAGATCGCTTAAATGCTTTTTTAAGATTTGAGTGAGTTGGTTCCAACCAAATCAATTAGAAGGTTTTGAAATTAGCCTTGACGGTGGTGGGAAAGTCCTCACCCGAGGGTCCAAATGACTTGTTCAAAATTTGTGATGTGCATGAATAGAATTTGAGACAAGAAAGCATAGATAGCTAGGGAGGTATTAGGCATTCTTGTCCATCCATTTGGTTAGAAAATCAAAACACCAAAACAACAAATGGATGTCCTTGAATGGATAAAATCATGCATCCAACATGCTCACACAATAAGATAGCAAATGAAATATGTGTCAAACATGCACAATCAAAACTCTAGCTACTAACACACAATTTGTTGACTAGGTCATCTTTATATGATATTTTTTAGGAGCCAAATGAGAACATTTGATCATAGGTCATACTCATCGCTTAAGCACAAGTGGGGTTACCACTTTACATAAAGCATTGATGTGTTCACATCATTTGAAGATGCTTTAGCTCAATTTTTAGAGCAAAGCTCCCCTAGATGTGAGAACCCCTTTAAAGGGTCAAACTAACCTTGGGTTGTCGAGAAGACTTCATGTAGATGTTGAAGATGTGGATGCTCAATGTTGATGAAGATCATCAAGAGTTGGGAGCTATCCTTGGATTTGGGCACTTTCAATACCTACATGGGTTAGTCCCACAAGGAACAAAAAGGATATCCATGGACATAGATTGAAGTTCACAATAGATGTGTCCATGAAAGCAATGATTACCTTGTCCCTTGACTTACCAACAAGAGGGTTTGTGACTCCATGAACTAGTGCACATGTGGAAGTTGATTGCACAAGTTTTTGCCAAAATGAATTGGTGAAGTATGTTGGGGAGTCACCTCAAGAACTTTCTAGTTCTTTTCTTCGATCCACATCATCTTGATGGGAATCCTTGGGGTTGTAGTTGAGCTTGACAAGTGAACTTGACGCCCTTGGGAACCCACTTAACCATGGCTTGAGGTGCTTCAACAAATGCATCAATCTCCCTTAAGCTTGTCCTTGCCTTTTAGCTTGTGGTCTTGTGGGGAAGGTTCTTGAGCTTGTTCCACATTGGAAGAAGTAGGATCATACTTCCTTTTGAGGAAAAACTGGAGTAGGATATGACCTTCCCATTCAACACCTTCGGCGTGAATTTCCTCAAAACCAATTCCTTGATTCTTCCGGCCTTCCTTGCTTTAAAATTTCTCAAAGTTCTTGCCCAAGGCCTTGTGACACCTTTCTATGATCCCTTTCAATAAACTATTTTCTTGCTCAAGTGTAACTTGGCTTGAAACATTGTTAGTGGAATCAAGAGAACTACTAGAAGCAACAACATTGGATTTAGCATGGTTATGAGGGTCCACTTCTTCACCCTGCCATACCCATATCACGAACTTTGAAATAATTCTCAAGTAACTATTGGTTCATCGATATATATGTTATTAATTACTAAAACCACCCGGGATTAGTTGCACTTTCAATCTCCTTTTGGTAATTGATGACAACATATAGATCAAAGTCAATAAAGGATATAATCAATGAATAATATCGCTTTGAGAAGTATGTGATAAGCAAGAGCTCCCCCTAATTTGTGCATTATTTAAGATTTGCGCTTGAATGCAAATGCACAATCGACAGGATCATGGGTCACTCTTCCATGTCACATACATCTTGGTGGAGCGCATAAAATGATAAGAATGAACAAAGATGCACCCAATCACCAAGACATGAGTAAATGGTCATACAAGATAGGAATGGCATATGATAAGCATTAAGCACACATTAAAGCATAGTACTACCAAGCACTCATTAAGGTAGAATCAAACGGAGTATCAAACACATCAATGTCCGAAAACCAAAAGTATCTCAAAGAAACCGCAAAGAACGAAGAGCAAAAGCGCACAAAGACTCTCTCTCAAGTCCTATGATCTATACACTTTCCCTTGGCAACAAGTTACCAAAAGTTCAAAAGCATAGCTAAGCGCCACCGGGACTCTCACGGCGCTCCCATCCGGGTTGATGTCGGAGGATATGACAAGATCGGCGGACTTCACCGATGTCCTGGCCGAGAGTGGTCACCGAGTCGAGCCGGAGTAGGAGCAACCGCCGAACTGTGGAGGCCGTTGTAGTCCCGTGTCACCATCGAATAGCAGCTGATCGGGTCCTGGGAACCGGAAATCTGTTGTTGAGAATCCCGACTAAGTCATCCCGCATCTCACGATAAGCTCTTCCTTCTCCCGCTTGCTTCCTCAATGTTCCGCCGAGCTGACAGCCACTTGCACTTCAACACCTTCACGCCCAAAGCGTGGATCTTGTCTCAACAACTCTCTAAGCTCCCCGAGATGTATAATGCCGCCAAAGCGTTGTTCAACTTTGAGTAGCTTCAAGAATCGCTTCAAACTCTTTGGTTTAGCCGTCACGTCAGCCGCCTCCTTGTCACTTTTGGCTTTAGCAGCTTCGATCTTGGCTTGATCTTCAAGATGTTGATCCTCCTCATTCATCACAACAACATTGTCTTCATGCTCCGCTGCAACTAAATGTTCTCTATCCAACAAGAACGCGTCTGCGCTAAACTTGGCATTGATAAGCATCCGAATCAAATCCACATGACCTTTTCTCGTCACCGCATCATCTTAATGGTCTCTACCATCAAGTCCATCACCTTGAAAGGTGCTTTCATCAAGTATGTGCAGCATGTTGATAGAGTATCCTCGATCATGCGATGATCTCCGACGGCATCAAGGTATGCCTCGTAATGGTATTAGTGGTAGGTAAGCCCGCCCGAGATAGTAGATCGAGCCAGCTTCCAGATTCCCAAACTTTGTCGAACCTCTGTACATGTTCTTCATGGATTCATGATTCTTCTTGGAATCCTATACATCAATATCATCTTCTCGCTAATCGAGCATTCGATTTCTGCCCATTCCTCACAAGTAAGAAGAAAATCTTTGACCTTCACCATCCATACAATCTTTCCATCGTGGTAGAAGTGAGTCAGCATAAAATTGCATTATCATTTCATCGCTCCAACGGGTCAATTTCGACCTACAAAATCTGCAACACACATGCAAAGGAAACTTTCATGCACATGTGGAAAGAAATCTGTGGTTTCACACAATGTACTCTCCAATAACATATCTTGTGTCTCGCGATTATGGGCTTTTGTCCATCAAGACGGTCTCATAGAAGTCCCGCTGCTCGTGTGAATCGGGATCTACAGCAGCTTTTTCTCCTCACGGCATATGGGCCGCTTTGTCTCCATAGCCCGAGACCTCTATCTTCCTTTCCTTCATATTCTCGCCAGGATGAGCATCATTATGTAGTGGCGCTGGACGAAGTTTCAAGAAATGGTCCTTCACCATCCGACTCACCGGTGGCACATCATCCTTGTTCTTTCTGACGTACCGAATGTTTCGATGGTCTTGGCTTGGCAAAGAAGTTTGCCGAGCTGCCTAGCCGGAGCAGCATTTGGCTTTGATGTTCCAAATTTAATGGCGCCACCCATGAACTTTGGCTTCGAGAAGAAGGCTGGGGTGCTTCTCATCCTCATCCTCTTCTCACGCATCATCATGCACTAATCTCTTTCTTTGAGGTTTTCTTCACTTTGCTTGCAAATGCTTCTCCCAAATTCAGCTTCTTAGCAACAAATGACTTTGACTTTGCGGTGCCCTTCTTAGTTTGTCGAATTTTGTTGCTTTTGGCAACAACCTTCCTCTTAGGCTTTGAGGTCACCTCTTCCTCAACGACAAAATCTAAATCTTCATCATCCAATTTCTTCTTCTAGCTCGTGGTGCAGGAGGCAAGCCACTTGGTGTACTCTCTCACCATCATCGATGAGTGCTAGGATCGTGACTAGTGCCCGCCGAATATCTCGTATGGGTGTCTCGACCTGCTCGACTGCCACCGCATCCCATATCCACAACCCGTGAATAGATAAGGTGTAGGCAGAAGAAGAGTCATCACAAATGCGTAAGTTTTTGCAAAAAAAGAGTTCAAATTCTAGTATTAGGTTTTCAGAAGACATTTGGTCGATCGAAGTTTAAGATTCGTGAATCCGGCGTAAAACAGAGCTTACACCACTTTCTTTGGACCAAGTGGGTTTCGTCCCGCCAAAAACACTAGGGTTTCTGCATCATTTCGTCACACCGATTTGCACAACTCGTTGGACCAAGGGCAATGGCCATAGGCTAAATTGGTCATATGAAACTATAAAATCGGTCTCACCGAGATGTGTTCGCGGAAACCTAACCCTAAAACTTTACTCTAATCTAGTTCAAACGAACTAACTGTACAGTGAAGACTTCAATCGTGGCAAGATTCTAGGTAATCCAAACGCATTGAATCGAGATGGAGCACGAGGATCAAACTCACCCTAACTTGGTGGAGTTTTTTCACGGCGCAACGGCTTGAGGAGATGTCCGCTGACGGATGAGACCTCACAAGAGGCGCAAAAAGCATTTATCGCGATTTATCCGAGACCAAGACAGCAGCAAGGTGGGGCAAACGCTTGAAGGAGGAATCAACGCTGCCCTCGGAGTATATATACCCCTTCAGTCGGGGACCGAAGAAACCTCGGTGGCACTGAGATGGATAATCGCTAGGCAGTTATGCATTTCTTGGTCACCGAAATCACAACTCGGTTTCACCGAGGTGAAAACTTAGATCGCTTAAATGCTTTCGTCTCAATTTAGTTTGAGTGAGTTGGTCTAACCGAAATCAATTAGAAGGTTTTGGAAAATAGCCCTCGACGGTCGGTGGTTCGAAAAGCTCCTCACCCGAGGGTCCGAAATGACTTGTTCAAATTTGTGATGTAAGCATGAATAGAATTTGAGACAAGAAAGCATAGATAGCTAGAGGCTTTAGGCATTCTTGTTCATCCATTTGGTCGTAAAATCAAAACGACCAAAACAACATGTATGGATGTGTCTCGAATGATAAAATCATGCATCCAACATGCTCACACAATAAGATAGCAAATGAAATATGTGTCAAAACATTGCACAATCCAAAACTCTAGCTACTAACATTAACAATTTTGTCCGATGACTAGGTCATCTTATATGAGTATATTGACTTAGGAGTCAAATGAGAACATTTGATCAATAGGTCATACTCATCGTTTAAGCAAGTAAGTTACCACTTTACATAAAGCATTGATGTGTTCTACATCATTTGAAGATGCTTTAGCTCAATTTTTAGAGCAAAGCTCCCCTAGATGTGAGAACCCCTTTAAAGGGTCAAACTAACCTTGGGTTGTCGAGAAGACTTCATGTAGATGTTGAAGATGTGGATGCTCAATGTTGATGAAGATCATCAAGAGTTGGGAGCTATCCTTTGGATTCGGCACTTTCAATACCTACATGGGTTAGTCCCACAAGGAACAAACAAGGATATCCCATGGACATAGATTGAAGTCACACTAGATGATGTCCATGAAAGCAATGATTACCTTGTCCCTTGACTCTACCAACAAGAGGGTTTGTGACTCCATGAACTAGTATTGATGTGGAAGTTGATTGCACAAGCTTTTGCCAAATGAATGTGAGTGAAGTATGTTGATGGAGTCACCCTCAAGAACTTTCTAGTTTTCTTCTCTTCGGGATCCACATCATCTTGATGGGAACTTTGGGGTTGTAGTTGAGCTTGATTTAAGTAGAACTTGACGCTTCCTTGGGAACCCACTTGACCATGGCTTGAGGTGCTTCAACAAATGCATCAATCTCCTCAAGCTTGTCCTTGCCTTTTAGCTTGTGGTCTTGTGGTGAAGGTCATCTTGAGCTTGTTCCACATTGGAAGAAGTAGGATCATACTTCTCCTTTGAAGAAACAAACTTTGGAGTAGGATATTGACCTTCTTCCCATTCAACACCTTCGCGCTGAACTTTCGCTCAAAACCAATTCCTTGATTCTTCCTAAGCCTTCCTTGCTTAAGTAACAATTTCTCAAAGTTCTTTGCTTCCTAAAGGCTCTTGTAGACACCTTCTCTATAACCTTTCAATAAACTATTTTCTTGCTCAAGTGTAACTTGGCTTGAAACATTGTTAGTGGAATCAAGAGAACTACTAGAAGCAACAACATTGGATTTAGCATGGTTATTGTTACTACTAGAGAAAGAATTTTCTTATGCTTGTCATGCTTAGTTTTAATGGGTGGCAAGAAATTAGACAAGAGAAGTCGTTTGGCAAGATATGAAGAACTCTTCTTCAAGATCGTCATTGATTGCTTTTAGAAACTCATGTTCTTGCTCTAGAGTGAGCTTCTTGAAGTCGTAGCTTCTCATGAGATCTTAGGAGCTCTCTATGATCTTCTTGAGTTGTTTCATGAGCTAACTTAAGAGTGTTTAGTTCTTTAGTTAGACGCTCAATCTCCTCTTCATAGCATTGTCATTCGATTCTTCTCGACTATAAAGACTACTAGCATGTTCATCATTACTAGGCTCATTGATTTATCATGCAAGAGCTCATCTTCACCAAGCAAGTCATCCTCATCACTATCAAAGTCAATGAATTTGTGGTGTGATACCTTGGGGCCTTTAGCCATGAAGCATCTTCCAATTCCCTCATTTTAGTGAATCAAATAAGTCGAGGGAGTTGGAGTTGGAGGATACGAGCAAGACCGGCAACACCTTCCATCTTCGATCCCGAGTGGAGTTGGAGTGATAGCTTCCTTCGGATTGATTGTTTGAGTCTGAGCCGGAGACCCATTCACCTACATGAGCTTGATGTTTTCTTCTTGTGTAGCCCTGATGATTGTCTTTCTCTCCAATCCTTCTTGCTTCTCCGAGAGGGTCTTCGCTCATAACGATCATCTCTACTCCCTTCTCTCTTCCGAGGTGACTCATCTCTTGAGCTTCTTCTTCTTGGAGATTCTCTCTTCTCTTGTGGGGATCACACTCATTTGAGTAGTGTCCGGTCTTCCACAATTGTAGCAACCGATCACGACTAGAAGATCTCTTTTCATCATATGATCTAGACTTTGAGCTTCTCTTGCTTCTATTCTTGTAGAATTTGTCGTTCTTGACCATTAGGCTTATCTCTTCATTGGAAACTAACTTGTCACTTGAGGTTGTGGGAGCATCACTTGTAGCTTTGTAAGCACCACTTGACTTGTTGTGAAGCTCTTCCTTATCCTTAGTGTCATCTCATGAGCAACAATTCTTCCAATGACTTCGTATGGCTTGAGATTCTTGTAGTTTGGCATCATTTGGATCAAAGTGCACACGGTGTCATACTTTCCATCCAAAGCTCGAGAATCTTCTTGATGATGAATCGGTCGTCTATTTCTTCGCTTCCTAAGCTTAATCTCATTTGTGATGATGAGCAAGCCCAGAGTACATTTCCAGTATTCTTCACCATCCTTCATCTTGAACTTGTCAAGTCGACTTGAAGAATATCTAGCTTTGATTCCTTCACGGACTGCACTCTGACTTCGCATTTCAACCAAAGTATCCCAAATCTCTTTTGCATTCTCAAGACGGCTGATTTTGTTGAACTCCTCGGGACACAAGGCATTGAAGAGAATGTCACAAGCTTGAGCATTGTTTTGCAACATCCGCAATTCTTCCACTGTAGCTTCATGATCCGAACTTTTCCTTCCTCAAGAATTCACCTTGCATACCAACACAAATAATGCCCCATGCGGTCAAGGTTATGGCCAAGAATATGCATTTTCATTTTATGCTTCCAACTAGCAAAAATTTGTACCATCAAAGTAAGGACCTCTATTTAAAATTACCTCACTAGACGCCTATACTCTCCTAGGTTGTGAAACCAAGCTATGAGTCCAATGCAATGAAACCAATACAATGGAGACCAAAGCTCGATGATACCACTTGTAGGATCGAAAGTATGTCTAGAGGTGGGATTAGACTACTTGACAATATAAAAATTCTGCCTTTTGACAAAGAAAAGCTTTGGCGATTCACAATTATGATCAAGTCACATCACCCACACATGCAATTCTAGAGTATAGGCAGCTGAAAGTAAATTGCACATGTAGTAAAGAGAGGTGGAGAAGAGCAAACGCAATCTTGGAGACGCGGTGATTTTTCCTCGTGGTTCCGAGTAGGTGGTGCTATCGCATTTCCAACGCTGATGGAGACTTCAACCCACCTGAGGGTAACGATGCCACAGAGTCCACGGAGGGCTCCACCCATCGAAGGGTCCACGAGGAAGCAACCTTGTCTATTCCATCATGGCCTACGCCCACGGAGGGCTAGCTCTTTACTGGGTAGATCCTCACTTAAGTAGGCGATCTCCTTGCCTTTACAAACTTCTTGGTTCAACTCCACATCTCTAATTTGAGGCTCCTAAGCGACACCTAACCAATCTAGGAGGCACCACCTCCAAAAGGTAATAGATGTTGTTGATGATGATGAACTCCTTGCTCTTGTGCTTCAAATGATAATCTCCCAACACTCAACTCTCCTCACCGATTGGCTGTGGTGAAGAAAGGATTGAGTGGAAAGCAACTTGGGAAGGCTAGAGATCAAGCTTCATATGGTGGGAGGGGAGCAACTTGATCTCAACACAAGAGGTAGGTGTAGTTCTCTCTGGGAAATGTAAGGTAGGAGGGTAGTTCTTTCCTCATGGCTCTTCCACTCAATGAAGAGGGGTGGAGGGGTATTTATAGCTCCACACAAAATCCAACTGCTACATACATTTGAGCAATCTTGGGACCGAAGTTGACACTCGGTGAGACCGAAAAAGTCAAATAATGTGAACGTTGGGATTTTCGGGACCAAAAATACAATCTGCTTAGTCCGATTCGTAATGACAAGAGCAAGCCAACTTTGGTGGACTGATTTCATCATCCTCGTGACACCGATTTGATGAATGTATATTACGGGTTGGCAACTCAAGTTTCGGTGAGACCGAGTTCAGAATCGAAAATCGAGTTTTCTAGGGTTTGGCTGTATGGCAGAGGTGGTTCATCTCGTGTGGACTGAGTTTGGAAAATCGGTGGGACCGAGACTACTTATGAGTGTATATATAAGGAAAGTTATTTATAGTTTAGGAGATGTATCACTAAGCACTTTGAGCAACCAGATCATCATCATAACCTCATCCCCTTTTAATAGTATTGGCTTTCCTATGGACTCAATGTGATCTTGGATCACTAAACCAAAAATGGAGTCTTGAGCTTTTGCCAATGCTTGCCTTTAGCATTTTGAGGGTCCACTTCTTCGGCCCTTGCTATACCCATATCACGAACTTTCTAAATGATTCTCAAGTAACTATTAGTTCAATGATATATATGTTGTTATTAATTACCAAAACCACTCCGGGATTAGTTGCACTTTCAAAATCCATTCAAGAATGCAGTTTGACATCCATTTGCCAAATTTCATAATCATGAAATGCAGCAATATCTAGCATGATTCGACCGACTTAAGCATCGCCACGGTGAGAAAGTCTCATCGAATCAACCCTTGAACTTGTCGAAACCTTTTGCAACAAGTCGAGCTTATAGACAGCTACATTACCATCAATTTCTTCTTAAAGATCCATTTATTCTCAATTGCTTGCCGATCATCGGCAAGTCAACCAAAGTCCATACTTTGTTTTCATACATGGATCCCATCTCGCATTTCATGGTCTAGCCATTTTATGAATCGCTCATCGCTTCCTCATAGTTCGTGAGGTTCATCATGGTCAAGTCACATGACTCTGCAATAGGATTGCTGCATCACCGGTGCGGATCTTACTGTAGACTCAGAGGTTCACAGGAAACTTGATCCAAGTTTCATGATCGATCATTAGCTTCCTCACTAATTGGTGTAGTTGTCACAGAACCGGTTCTTGTGATGAACTACCTTCCAATAAGGGAGTAGACAGCTTATCTCATCAAGTTCTACTTTTCTCCCACTCACTTCTTTCGAGAGAAACTCCTTCTCTAGAAAGGATTCGAATTTAAACGTAAAATCTTGCCCTTAGATCCTGATAGAAGGTACCCATAGTCTCCTTTGGGTATCCTATGAAGACACATTCGATTTGGGTTCGAGCTTATCTGTTGAAGTTTCTTCACGTAAGCATCGCAACCCCAAACTTTAAGAAACGCATAACTTTGGTTTCTTGCCAAACCACAGCTCATAAGGCGCCGCCTCAACGGATTTTGATGGTGCCCTATTTAACGTGAATGCGCCGCCTCTAAAGCATAACCCCAAACCGATAGCGTAGATCGGTAAGAGACATCATAGATCGCACCATATCAAAGCACGTATTATTACGCTCGACACACCATTGCGTTGTGGTGTTCTAGGTGGCGGAGTTGCAGACTATCCGCATTGTTTCAAGTGTACCAAACTCAGAACTCAAATATTCTCTCCATGATCGATCAGAGAAACTTTACTTTCTTGTTACGATGATTTTCTACTTCACTCAAATCTTTGAACTTTTCAAATGTTTCGATTTGTGTTTCATTAAGTAGATATACCCATATCCGCCAAATCATCCTGTGAAGGTGAGAAAATAACGATATCCGCTTTGCCTCAACATTCATTGACCACATACATCCATGTATGATTTCCAACAAATCTATTGCTCTTCCATAGTACCAAGAACGGTGTTTTAGTCATCTTGCCCATAAGGCACGGTTCGCAAGTACCAAGTGATTCATAATCAAGGATTCCAAAAGCCCATCAAGATGGAGCTTCTTCATGCGCTTTTAATCGATATGACTCTAAACGAAGTGCCACAAATAAGTTGCACTATCATTATCAACTCGTGATCTTTTGGTTTCAACACTATGAATATGTGTATCACTACTATCAAGATTCAATAAGAATAGACCACTTTCAAGGGTGCATGACCATAAAAGATATTACTCATATAAATAGAACAACCATTATTCTCCGATTTAATGAATAACCGCCTGATCAAACAAGATCCAGATATAATGTTCATGCTCAAGAACCAAATAACAATTATTTAGGTCTAAAACTAATCCCGATGGTAGATGTAGAGGTAGCGTGACCGCATCACCGATTTGGAACCATTTCCCACGCCGCGTCACCTCGCCCTTAGCTAATCTTCGCTAACCGGTCCCGTTGAGTTGCAAATATTACAAGAACTATATCAAACCGGGCTCCAGCATTAGTAAGGTAACATCAAAACATGTATATCACATATATTTGTTCACTTTGCCATCCTTCATCGCCAAATACTTGGGGGCAGTTCCGCCCAAAGTTCACGCTTGGCGAAAGACTTCGCGGCTTAGGTCCGCTTTGGGTTTTCTCGAGCGAACTTGTTTGTTCTTTTGAATTCCTTCTTCCCTTTGCCCTTCTTCTTAAAAACTAGTGGTCTTGTTGACCATCAACACTTGATGCTCCTTCTTGATTTTTACCCCCGCTTTACCTGGGAGCTCGGGAATAGTCTTGTTCATCCCTTGCATATTATAGTTCATTCGGCTCTTGTAGCTTGGGGTTGATTGGAGAATTTTCAATGCGCTTATCGTCCGGATGATTAACTCCCATTGAACCAAGTGATTATTATACCCGCATTTTGAGTATATGCTCAGCAATTTATCCTCCATCTTGCCTTAGAACTTTTGGAACTTCATATCTCCCCAAGCATTTGTTGAAATATTAACTTCAACTCCCGGAACATCTCATATGCTCCATGCGTCAAAACGCTGAAGACCCGGTTTAAGTTAAAGTATGGCACATTGAACTATCGGTAGTCATCGCTTTCCGCCAGCGTTTAACGCGCCGGGCCATCGGGGGCGCACCCGCATGCTTCCGGGCGAATTTTTGGGAAAATGAGGATAATCCTCAGTTCACTCCGTAATTGCTACCATCATCTTTCAACTTTGCTTTTCAAGGAAATTAAAATTCAAAAACAAAGACGAGCCATCTATCTACAAACAAACATAGAAAGCAAATACTATCGTTTCTAAGTTCATGATAAATTTGAGTTCAATTAATCATATTCAAGAACTCCCACTTAGAGATATCTCTAGTCATCTAATGATCAATCCGCTGGACGGTTTCCTGGGGCGTAATTTTAAGGAAATGGATGATTTTCGGGCAAAATTTGAGGGATTTCGTGGATGGAAGGTGGGGAACTTGGGAGATGCTAGATCCACTTGAAACCAAGCAAATCCATGGATCAAAATCAACAAAACATCATCAAAACTAACAAATCACAAAAAATTTTGGGCTATTTTTGTGGGGATTTTTGATTTAGGACTAAAACAACAAAATCAAGCTAGAAATCACGGGTAGGGGCTCCAAAAACGTGATCAACATGGCTCATGATACCATATGATGTAGAGGAACCCTAGCGCCGGTCTTTCACGCTTTGAGGATCCTCAAGAATACGATGAACACGGGAAGAACGGGAGAAATCACAAGGGGAAACACTCAAGAACAAGTCCAAATCACACATCCACTAGACAATCAAACACACAAGATCACAAGGTACATGAACAAAGAGAAAGATACAAGGTGTTCATCTCCAAGAGGAGGTCTTGATGATATCCTAGATGGATCTTCCCAAGGGGGTCTTGATGATATCCATGGGATCTTCTCCTAGATGGAGGTCTTGGCCTCCAATGGAGTAGTGGTCTCTCTCTCAAGAGTAGAGATAGGTAGGAGCAAAGCTCACCTAAGAATGAGCTATCACTTTTCTAACCCTAGAAAGGAGGTGGAGGAGGTTCATTTATAGCCCAAGGCGGCGGGTGGAGGCGGGGGCACGGGCTTCGCCCAAGTCACGACGCAGCGGGTCCGGATGATCCGGATGGTGCCCGGATGATCCGTTGGGGTCCGGATGATCCGCGACCGTCCGGATGATCCGCTTCGCCGAAGCGTTTTGTTTTTCGGCACGCAGCCGGATCGTCCGGAGGTCGTCCGGATCGTCTGAGCTGGTCCGGATCATCCGCTGCGTCCGGATGATCCGCAACTCAATTTCTTCTCCTTTCTTCCGCCTTCTTCCACGCCTCGCGGATGGTGTAGTCGCCTGGCGCTTGCACCTCCTTGACATCCGTGAAGTTCGGCAATACCTATGCATGCACACGTAAGGAGGCCAAGTAGTATACCATCCTCGAGAGTGTCAAGTGAGTACGCGGTAAAGGAGATGATTCACCTTTGTGTATGTGAAGTAGATGTCGCACGTCACTTGCCAACCGGGCTCGACATGGTGATGTTCGAGATGCTCCGCATCAAAGACCTTTGAAACAACAAGAGCGGGCTCAGATCTTCATCACAAAAGACTTGATCATCTTCATCCTCGCGCCGGTGCATGGCCACTTGCTCAATAGCTTCCATTTCATCTTCACTCATTGAGTCGGTGCCATCGCTGAGTATCATGTGCGCTTTGGTGCATTCATAGGACTTGTGGCTCGGCCGCCGCAAGTGAAACACTTGAAGGAGCTTGTCTTGACGGTCTCCATCGGTTGAGTAGATGATGAAGCACGCGGCTTGATGTTGCTTGTAGTAGGAGGAGGACGACTTGAACTTGTAGAAGTTTTCTTGTAACTTGACTTGTCGCCGCTTGCTTGGAGAAGGCTTGGTTGATGTCAAGTTGGAGAAGTTGAAGCTTGGTTGTTGGAGAAGTCAGATGTCTTGGATGAGTACTTACGATTTGAAGTCATCTTCCACTTGTCGTCCGCCTTTGTAGCTTGATGCACGAGCTCAATGAGGTTGGAGTAGGGTTGAAGTCGGCGATCTTCTTGATGGGATGGTTGAGTCCATTCAAGAATCGTGCCATTGTTTGCTCATCATCCTCCGTGACAATCGCTCGAATCATGGCAATCTTCATTTCTTTGTAGTATTCTTCAACACTTTGTTCCTTGCTTGAGGAGTTGTAGCTTGAAGAGATCACTTGTAGTAGGTGGGCACAAAGCGCGTCTGTCGTGACATCCTTCATTTGAGCCCAAGTGGTAATTGGTGGTTCACCTCTTGCTTGTCGGCGCCAAGGACTTGTTCCCACCATATGAGCACGTAGTCTTGGAACTCAAGTGATGCCATAGCGATCTTCTTCTTCCTCAGTTATGCAAACGGAAGATTTTGTCGACCTTCAATGCCCATGAGAGCTACTCTTCGGGATCATTGGTTCCATTGAACTTGGGCATTGTGAACTATAGCTTGCCATAGCTGTTTTCATCATTATGTTGAGGTCGATGTTGATGATGACGTCTTGACTTGGAGGGTAATCATCCTCATGTTGCTCTTGGCGAGGAGGAAGTCCATTGTCAACTTGCTCTTGTTGACCTTGAGGTTGCGGTTGAGCTTGAGGATCTTGTGGAGGAGCTTGTAGGGCTTGACGCGCACGCCGGATGGTAGTTCCTCTCTTGGATTTCTTCTCAAGGGCTTCCTCTTGATTGTGCCTTTCACGATTGCGGTTGGCGATAGATCAGCTTGATGCTTGAAGGCACGCTCCGCCTCAAGAGCTTGTGCTTCGTTGTTGTTGTTGAAGACGTTGAGCCTCGCGCCTTGTTGCTCTTCATGTAGGCGCCGCGTTTGTTCTTGTTGGCGCCAAGACGCTGTCGTTTTGAGCTTGAGCAAACGCCATTTGGTTCGATTGAGGACGAGGAACTTGTTCATCAACTTGCTCTGGGAATGCTTGTCGTGGTAGCGGGTTGCGTAGATGCGACGGTCTTGGTGCGCCGTCAAGAGTGTTCGATGACGTGTACTTGTGTCGGAGAAGGAGTCGCGGAGTGGCGACTTGAGTGGTCCGCCTTGAGTGTGAGGAAGTAGAAGTACGCCGTTCACCAACAAGGCGCGAGCTCGTCCATTCTTGCATCGTTTTCTTCTTATGCCCGAGCTTGTTGTCGATGCTCGCTCATTGCTTGTTGCTCTTGATGGAGAGCTCAAGCGGAAAAGAAGTGGCTCTTGGTGACGATGATGACATGTCGCCCTCTTGCTCGATGAAGAGTGGATTTGTAGAAGAACTTGGCCTATCCATCATTTCAAGCAAATTGTGAGTGGTAGAAGGAGAAGAACGAATACCAATGTACCTTTGACCGGTTGAAGATGAATCAAGTGCACTCAAATGCGGACAATGAAATAGCACTATTGGTACCGATCCTTGTCGATCCTCACACCTACACAAGTAAAAGCTTTGGTGGAGCTTGGTTAGGATGGTGGCACAAAATTGATTACATCGTTAGCTTGACTCAAAAATGTTGAAGAAGATTCGCAAATTGATATGCAACAAGTAGACCAAGCAAGTAGTGGTACACGGAAACACACATGCAAATAGATAAATGGGATTGTGCAAACCAAAAGTGAGCCAAAATGTGGAATCCACGAAAATGCTCTTGTTGCACAATACTAGAGAGACGCTTAGCACGATTGTGCACAAAAGGCGGATACGGAGCTTATGCACAACCTACTAGGCAAAAATGCAACGATCTCTATCCCAAGTATGCTGTATGGTGCAATGATCCAAGATGATCTTATATGACAATCTTAATGTTCTATGATGCTATGCTTGTTGCTTATAAGCTCTTTGCTTATCTTTCCTCTTGCTTAAAAGCTTGAGTGGCTCTTCTTTTGAGCTCTTTTCTTATGCAAACTTGACTTAACTAAGAGAGCAATTGTGTATGCGATGACAACTTTGTGACACAAGTTGATTCCGAGATATGCACCACGAAGGTACGTGATGATATGGTGTATGCAACTAATGTGCACAAGTCACGCTTGCCGGCAATACTCGATGGCTAGTCTCGATGTAAGCAACACAAAAGATGGTCTATGATGGTTATCAATGCAATTGCAAGGTATGACAAAGATGTTGTTGAGGTTACCGTCCGTGAGCGAAGATGAGTTGTCGACTAAAATGAGCGCTTGTCGTTGATGTCTCACGCACCTAAATAGTCAAACACAATAGGACACGGAAATCTCAACTCAAATTCTCGAACCCAAATTCAATGGTAGTAACGGAGGTTGTGTCGGGGTTTGGCAAGTGGAAGTGGTGGTGGTTGTAGTGGGGAGGTGGTATGTAGGTGTAGATGGTGGTGGTGGAGGGGGACTGCACAAGGCGGCCGGGAGAGAAGCGGATGATCCGGCCAGAGCCGGATGATCAGGCACGTCCGGATGATCCGGTCAAGGTCCGATGATCCGGCAGGTCAACCACGCACGGAACTGCTCGGAAGAACACAAAACGGGAGAAATTTGACGATTTCGGGATTTTGATGGATTTCGAGGGGAAGGTGGGAAAAGCAAGATCCACGAGTTACACAATCAATCCACGGATCAAAACAACAAAACATCATCAAAACCAACAAATCACAAAAAATTTGGGGTTATTTTTGGTGGGATTTTCGGATTAAGGATGAAAACAACAAAATCAAGCTAGAAACACGGGTAGGGGCTCCAAAACGTGATCAACGTGGCTCATGATACCATATGATGTAGGGTGGAACCCTATAGCGCCGATCTTTCATGTTGGAGGGATCCTACGGAGGAAACACGAAGAACACGGAAGCACAAGGGAAACACGGGAAAACGAGAGAGAATCACTCAACCAACAAGGAATCGATCACACAAGTGCTAGATCAACATACACATGAGATCCACAAGATACATAGTCAACTAGGGTAAGGATACAAAGGAACCGCTCATCTCCAAGAGGAGGCCTTGATGTTCTTCCCTAGATAGGGGTCTTGAACCGAGGATCTTCTCCGGAGGTCCTGATCTCCGAGGAGAAGTAACCGAGTGGATGAGCAAAGGCTCTCACACAAATATGAGCTAATCCAATGCTAAGTCTCAAAGTGAGGAGATGGGGTCCTATATATAGAGTTGGGGTAAGGGGCGGGCTCAGCCTAACACGCCACAGGGCGCCTGGCCGGATGATCCGGACGAGGGTCCGGATGATCCGAGCTGGTCCGATGATCCGTGGAGGCCTGTATGAGCCGGATGGTCGGTTGGTGGTCGGCACCGGATGTCCGCCGAGGTCTGATGTTCGCGGGTCCGGATGATCCGGACGGGTCCGGATGATCCGGCCTGGTGGCGCTTCGCCGCTTTCTTTGCTGATTTAGCTGGATCGTCCGGACCGGGTCTGAATCGTCTGGCTCGTCTGGATCGTCTGCCACCGTCCGGACGTCTGCCACCCTCGGTCCTGGTGCTTTTTCTCTCCGCTTCTCGCATGTCTTCCGCTCGGTTTCTTTCTTCCTAGCCTCTTCATGGTTGACTTGGTACCGAGTATGCATAGCATTTCCGCTTGAGGTAGTAACCATGTCTCATGTGAATCGGAAGGAATTGGGAGAGGAGTGATGTCACTCGTTTCAAGAGCTCTTGCACGAGCTCAGTCATAGGTACTTGTGGGGTTGGATATGTTGATGTAGAGTCCATGGGGATGATGGAAGGATGCTCCGCATCAAGCTCCGTAGGCCCGGCAAAGCGCTTGGCGATAGTGGTGGTTGTGCCTGCTTTTGTATCACGGCCGGAGGTAGCAGCTGATGGAGGTGCTGGTGTGGAAGTAGAGAATGCATGTCCATGATGAAAGTCGACCTGTAGAAAAGTTAGTTCGCGCCAATGCTTGTCGATCCTACACTTCACGCTCAGTTTACAAGCAAGATGGAATAAACGAGTGATATCAGATACTCCTTATACTCTAGAATGGTCTGAATCTTCTATTTAATCCACCTATAAAATGTGCAAGCATAGCTTCATTCTCCTAAACAATACCACATCTAATCATGCCATTGTAATTCCGATAATATTCTTCTACGAATTTTTCCTTGTCTTAAACGCTGCAATTTTTGAAGCAATTCACATTGATAATATGGTGGAACCCAACGAGTACGCATAGCAGTTTTCAAAGCAGCCCAAGTAGTTGGAATAGGATATAATCTACAATGTTTAGACCACCACACATGCAAAACTAGTGAAAGCACAAATAGCAAGAACCCGCCTCTCCTCGGGATATTGTAAACATGTAAACGTTGTTCGCTTAACTCCCAAGTTGATGAGGACATCAATACCATTGTTACACCCATAACCCTGCTGCTATACATACGGACCAATTACTAGAGCTCACAGACGCCAACTAAATTACTGTGTACTTTCGTTTCATGGTAATGATTCTAATGTTCATGAGAATATGATGCTGCTTAAATTGGATACATTTGTTTTGTTTACAAATGAAGGCCTAGCTTGGAGAAGGATGAATATTGAGCAAGAACAAGCATGGAGATGATGGCATGCGTAAGGGGAACAAGAACGGAGTTACAAGTGATGATTTCGTGACTTTGAAGCCACCATAATGAGTGCATGAAGCTTGGACGAAATATACAAGATGCCACTTCATAAATTTCTGGCCCGAGGCTATTCTAGGTGTCATTACCTTATTATTGGGCCGGCCCATGTAATTTCGAAATACATAAGTATAGGCTATTTTAGAGTCCGATGTGTGGGGAACAAGAGATAGGGTTAGTTTCGACCCCTTCACCAAGGGCCACAAAATTCACCCCTTCCTCCATATATACAAATTTTAGGGCACCGTTAGACCTTGAGTTTTGTTTAGATTAAAGTTTGCCATAGCTGCAACTTCGCTGCATTTCGCTTTGTGTTCAACCACTGCATAAAGGCATCACAGAACCCCACCTTGATCAATAAAGCTTTCATCTTGATGAGGACATCCATACCATTGTTACACCCACGCCCCTACTGTTACATATACGGACCAATTACTAGAGCTCACAAGACCAATTAAATTACTAGGTACTTTCGCTTTTGGTAATGATTCTAATGTTCATGAGAATATGATGCTGCTTAAATTGGATACATTTGTTTTGCTTACAAATGAAGGGCCTAACTTGGAGAAGGATGAACATTGAGCAAGAACACGCATGGAGTTGATGGCATGCTAAGGATCAAGAACGGAGTTACAAGTGATGATTTCAGACTTTGAAGCCACCATAAGGAGTGCATGAAGCCTTGGACGAAATATACAAGTTGCCACTTCATAATATTCGTCCATAGGCTATTCTAGGTGCTGCAACACTTATTATTGGGCCAGGCCCATGTAATTTGAAATACTTAAGTATAGGCTATTTTTAGAGTCCGTATGTGTGGAGAAACAAGAGATAGGTTGGTTTCGACCCCACCTTCAAGGGCCACGAAATTCTCCTTTTCCCCCCATATACAGCCCTTAGGGCGCTGCTTAGACTTTGGGTTTTGTTTAGATTAAAAGTTCGCCATAGCTGCAACTTCGCTGCATTTCGCTTGTGTTCAACGAACTGCAAAGGCCACTTAACCCCACCTTGATCAATAAAGCTTTCATCTTATATTCGCAATATCCAGATTGCAATCTCAGCTTGCTTGTTCTTCGCTTGCTCGCAGGAAACAGGCCTCGTGGTCAGGTTGATCGTGTTCGCGTGGTCAATAACCTCTCGGAGTTGGTTTAGCGATCGCTAAGGCGCGACGCCCCGCATGTTCGTAGTCGGATTGTCAAAGTCGACTTCCACCAAAGTTAAATCCACCATCTCATCGAAGATGGGACACCTTTGCCTCTATCAAGTGGTATCAGATTTCCGTTGCTCGTGAGATTTTACAGCTTTTTCGTAGTTTAGATCGAGTCTGTTTTCATACCTACAATCCACCTAAAAGCCAAAAAAATTAGGTTAGGTCATCATATCCCAACCAATCTGAGCCTTTGCATAATCTTTTCTATATTTGCGTTGTTGAATTTGCGGTTGCATCGCCGTGTCAGTTGCTGGTCTTAGAGTCTAGTCTTTTAGAGTTTCGAGTTCTCGGTCATAAGTTGTCACGCCGCCGCACCATCATCATCGCCTCGCCATCTACCACCACCGCTTATCCGCCACCGCTCAACTGTATCCATATACCACCACCGCCATATACCACCACCATATATCCACCACCAATCCGAAGTTCTTGCATATTAGGTTTGTTTTGGATCCATCTAATTTCCGATTCGTGTTTCCTTGTCTCAGTAGGTTTCAGATTCCAGCATCTTTTGTCGTCAGAGAAGAGGTTGGTTTCAAAAAAAGAGTCCGAAACCACCCTCCGCTTAGGCCCAAAATTTTCCAAAACGCACGGGACAAAAAAATTTTCTAGCTATCCTATTTTTAGGTGTTTCTAAGCGATTGAGACAATGCCAATAGAAAGTTTTTTTGACCCGCTTCCGCTTTTGGGTCCAGCAATGAAAAAAAATTTTGGTCGAAAAATTTTCGTGCCCATCCCGTCATTGACCTGGAAGAGTTTTGAGACACTCGCCATTATAGTGATTTTTCGCAAAAAAAAAAGACCAGCAAAAAAAGCAGCGCAAAAAAAAAAAGAGCGAAAAAAAAATTCAGAGTGTGCTTTTCCTTGTTTACGCGGCAGCGCCGGATTTTGTTAGTGTTCTAGGCTCGCCTCTAGCACGGTCTAGCCTAGGACCAGCACAGACCGTCGTTGAGCGCTTATTCAACTTTGCATCTCTCGATTTGATTATTGCTGATCCTTTTTGCTACCATATTATAAGCCTTCCTAGCTCCACATACATCTACGCTGTGCGCTTGATTCTCCCGTAAATCACTATAGCCAAGCTTTGAGAGTTTTGACTACAACGGCTTATCACCGCTGCTGGGTAAGAACTGGTAAGAATTTGAGATTTGCTTGACGGATTTGTGACTGTCCACCACACCACCACCACCACTTCCTAGTAGTTCAGAGGATCATATTCTTGTGTGTTTCTATTGTTGCTAACATGGCAGGATCACGTCGATGAGACTGATTGGGAGAACTCGAATAACAAATGTACACATGATAAGTTTCAGCAAATGATGATTGGACAGGTGCAAGATGTGCTAAACAGATTTGACGAGGCCATGGAGAAGATAGATGGCATTGAGAAGACGCTTGAAACAAAGCTTGATAGCAAGTTTGATGAATTGCTCGCTGCTTTCCACAACCACCGCCGGTTGCCCTCGCACCTCTCAAGAACGACAACAACTACGCCCCTTCCGAATCAGTATGGACGAGCTCAGATGTTCCTATTGAGCCAGGACAAAATTCTGGTGCCATTGCCATCGCTGTTGGTGCTTCTTTGGCTCCTCCTTGTACTAACGAGGATGATTATGTGGGAGATTACGAGGATGAGGTTGATCAACATCGTAACTACGTGCAACCACCAGCACCACAACCACCAGGTCGCCCACATGCAAATAATGGCAATGTTAGGCTCCCCTCAGTAATGAGATCATGACCATCTCCCTAAACTGAAATTGAATATTCCACCATTTGAGGGTAGATATGTTCCCGATATATATCTTACTGGAGTTAGAAACTAACAACGATTTACATGTTTACAATATCCCGAGGAGAGACGTGTTCCCGTCATTGCTTGTGCTTTCACTAGCTTTGCATGTGTTTGGTGGTCCGAACATTGTAGATTATATCCTGTTCCACTACTTGGGCTGCTTTGAAAACTGCTATGTACTGCTGGTTCCACCATATTATCAACGTGAATTACTTCAAAATTGCAGCGCTTAAGACAATGAAAATTTTTGTAGAAGAATATTATCAGGAATTACAAACTGGTTTGATTAGATGTGGTATTGTTGAGGAGAATGAAGCTATGCTTGCACGCTTCTCGGGTGGATTAAATAGAGAGATTCAGACCATTCTAGACTATAAGGATTATAATAATATCACTGCTTATTCCATCTTGCTTGTAAAGTGAACGTGAAGTGCAGGATCGATGCATTGGCGCCAGCACTAACTTTTCTCGCAGGTCGCCTTCATCATGGACACCACGCATCATCTACTTCCACCGCACCATCACCTCCTTCAGGTGCCACCTCCAACCGTGATACAAGAAAGCAACCACCACTATCTGCCAAGAGCACACCTGCTGGGCCTGCATGAGCTCTTCTTCTTCCATGGCGCGTCAGGGCACACAAGTGATATTATTTGTCGCCAGTAAGGGAAGAGGACATTTTATGAGAGAATGCAAATCTCAGCGCAGATGATTACACGAGGATGGTGGGTATGAGTCCGCTTAGTGACTATGATGAGGAGACTTTGGCTCTTATTACACATGAGGAACACGTGGAGATGATTCGATCATGAGACACAATACATGGCTGCTGAAGATGCTGACAGTATGAATGTTTAGTTGCTCAACGTGTTTTGAGTGTGCAGGTTACACAAGCTGAGCAAAATCAGAGGCATAATTTGTTCCATACAAAGGAGTTGTGAAGGAATGTTCTATTCAAGGCCATCATAGATGGAGGAGCTGCAACAACTTGGCAGCATGGAGATGGTGGAGAAGCTATCTCACCACAAGACCACATCCACATCCTTACTACATCCAATGGTTCAACAACAGCGCAAGGTTAAGGTAACACGCATCGCTCTGTGCATTTTAGTATCTCTACATATGCTGATTATGTTGATTGTGATGTGGTACCTATGCAAGCATGTTCCTTATTACTTGGTAGACCATGGCAATTTGATAAAAATTCTACACCATGGTAGAAACTGATAGAGGCGGGTGTCCCGATCTTCGATGAGATGATAACTATCGATTTGGTGGAGATTTTGACGATCCGACTACAAACGCACGCTGACGCGCCTTAGCAATCGCTAAACCAACTCCGAGAGGTTATTGACCACGCCGAGCACAATCAACCTGACCACGAAGGTCTATTCCTGCAAGCAATCAAGAACAAGCAAGAATATGATAAAAGCAATCTGAATATTGCGAGTATGTATGAAGTATTGATAAAGGTGGGGATCCGAAGCGGTCTTGGTCTGGTCGTTGGACACAAACGAACACGGTTGCAATGGCTAACTTTAACTAAACAAATCCCAAGAAAAAGCTACTAGATGGATCTACTTATATAGGAGCAAGGTGGCGGCCAAGGAGGTGGAGAACGTCCCAAGGCAGCCTAAAACTAACCCTAGGTCGTACAAGGCCAATGGGCCCAAGTGGAGGACGTAACACCTTTGGACTTGTAGTTTGACTCGGATTCTGGTGCAGCGTCAGATTGTTTCGTCCATAACTCAACGCCCGGACGGCTTTTAAAGTGATTCCAACTGTTCTGGAAAGAGCATGAAATCTACTTTCCAACAAAAAAGAATCACCCAATTCGAGTCCGTATGAAAAGTTGTTGACGTTTTGAGTCAGGTGTGTCTGTGCAGTCCGAATCTGAATCCAGAACGTGAGAGACTTGGACTCTATCTTCTCTTGGCCCAAAAGTGACGTGAGAAGACTTTTGAACAGCACCTAAACTTCTCCTTTCCCTTATCTTCATATGTGGATTGTACAAATGTCCCATACACCTGCAATTAGACAAAACATAAAAGTATGTGAAGTATTTTGTTCGATAACATAAATATATTATTGAATAGTTTGCACTAGAAATCACCCGACAAATATGCATGTATGCAATATTTTTAGTCTTATCCAAGGTAGTCATGTCCTCATCATCCTCCCTTCTTGAAAACAAAGCCGCCTCGGCGCGTTTAATCTGAAATGTGGCTAACAAAAGAGACAAGGTGTACATGTTGTATATGTATACGCCATCCATTTTACTTCCCTTGATTTTTGCATATATGACACATGAATAGATGAGTAACTTGCATAGTTCATAAAATCTAAAGCCAACAAATTAGCACAAGAACTGGAAGGCATGAAAATATTGCAACTCAGTTTGCACATATAAGTGAAGCTCTTATTTATTTCAAAAGATTGACAATGTTCATCATTAAACCATCCCAACATTGGTGAATAAACCTTATTTGAATCAAATTTACATGCTACAACATGCTTAGATAAGCAAACCTGCAATGAGTCATTCGGTCACAGAATCATCACCAAGATTAGAGGTCATATCAAAATGATTAAACATTGATTCTTTTGCATCAATAGTTAATTCAATGGGTGCACTCAAAATTGTTGGTATTTCAATTGTTTGATCACATGACGATTCATGACAGTTTTAAGATTCTCTAAAATAGGTGTTGTGCTCAAATCACTGGTAACTCAACACATGATGCATTCAAGTTAACTAGGATGCATCATTCTCATGTGAAGTTATATCATCAATACCTTTACTGTTACCTTGTCGAAAAGACGAGCTGATGTAGTTACGACGAGACAATGCACCATACTCTTGAGATGATGTCACGCCCGAGGTGGGGCTGCTCTAGTAGGTGCAACGGTGGAGGAACCAACCGCGGTGGTGAGCATGAACTGGAATTATAGTTGTTGTAGTCACCCAATGCATCCTCCTCAGAATCGTCTCTCAAAGGTACAAGCACGAACATACATACCAAGAATGCAACGAGGAATATACTGAAATCTTGCCTAATATCATGGTTCAAACCACCAAAAATCTATTCATTGTATCATCCTTAGATTCTTCTATGTCACAATGATGCATATAAGATTTGAACTTTGTAGTAAGCACGAACAGTGTTGTTGTTTTGTTTAAATTGTTCAAATTCATGGCAGTTCACGGCGATAGTAAGGAGGGAAAAATGTTGTCTCATTACATATTTCAAATCTTTCCAAGTTGTGGGTTGGTTATCATTTTTCACAATGCACACTCCACCAAACTGAAGCAAAACCAGAATGCTCTAGTGGCAGTTCGTATCGCTCAAGTTCGAAAAGTCATGGTTACTAAAACTTGTTCTACTTCAAACTCCCAAACTAGATAAATAGCAGGATTAAATCTACCCTCAAATGACGGTAAAGAGATAACCTGACCATGTGGTTGTGTGTGTTGTCCTAACTCTCGAGATGGTGAAGATGTGTCCATCGTCCAAGAACTTCTATCTCCAGAACTGTCATGATTAGTAGAAACAAGAAACAATTCCAGAATAATGTTCCTATGAACTACTAGGATGTGGTTGTAAAGTGCCAGAAAGCAAATATCAATATTACAAGTTCTTACCATGCGGCAGGTGGTGACAGCAACCAGCGATGTCAAATAACTCTGAAGATTGTGTAAAGCGATTGCTGTGGGAACGACGATACACGGTGTAGAAATATGTGGAGCTGGGTTGGCTATATATGGTAGCAAAAGATTAGCAATAATCAATTCAGAGATGCAATGTTGAATAAACGCCAACGACGCAGTACTGTGCTGGTCCTAGGCTAGACCGACTAGAGACGCGAGCCTAGAACACTAATGAGGTCACGGCGTAGCACAACTAGCATCAATGAAGGATACTAAGTAGCTCTTGACAGCAAAATATAAGTGAAGATCACAACGTAGTGAAGATAATGATGAAAAACAACTACCAAGCAGGACATACAACAACTCTCTCCAACTTTCCTCTTGAAAAGTTTGAGCCAATTTTCTAATAAATTCTTTCAAAGAATGCTACTAACTCAAGCTTTCCAATGCAAAAAAATCACTCAATTCCGAGTTGATATGAGGAGTCAAAGAATTCAAACTGGCTGAAAAATTGGAACAAGCTGTGTTCACGAACTTCAGAGGGCAAAAGACCTATTTAGAAGCCGATTTTGAGGTGTCAAATATTGAACTAGCTTTGCAACTATTTAGATGCGGCTCATCGCTAGCTTTAATTTGAGTACTACGGAGTCAAAACGGACTTCGTATGAGGAAGATACACCTGTTTTACTGAACAGCGCAAAACAGATTCCAATCCGAATTCAGGTACGAGATTGATTCTAGATAGATCCGATTTTTTTCTTCTCTTTTTTCCTCACACTTTTTTTCTTTTTTCTCTTTTCTTTTTTTCTTTCCTTTTTTCTCTTTTTTCTCTTTTTTCTCTTCCAAGACAAACTAGATAAGATGCAGATTGATCCGCGAAGATGTGAATGACCTCAACTATGATTATGACAATGAACAGCGAGCACGGGTGGAAATTAATAGATGGATGGTGGACAACGGAAGGCATAATGATGCAGCGGCGTGACTAATGTGAACAGAACTCAAACTCTAAAGGAACTAGACACTAAGACCAGCAACTCAACACGACGATGCAACCGATAATTCAATAATGCAACCAATGAAAAGAAAATTGCAAAGGCTCAGAGTGGCTTGGACAAAGGTGAATAGATCTAACTATTTTTGTGGCTTTTCTTGGACAATAGGTAAGAAAATAAATCTAATCTAGGAAAACTGGAAATTCTCACCGAGCAACCTGAAAACTGATACCACTTGATAGAGGCGGGTGTCCCGATCTTCGATGAGATGATAACTATCGATTTGGTGGAGACGACTTTGACGATCCGACTACAAACGTGCGACGCTGCGCCTTAGCAATCGCTAAACCAACTCCGAGAGGTTATTGACCACGCCGAGCACAATCAACCTGACCACGAAGGTCTATTCCTGCAAGCAATCAAGAACAAGCAAGAATATGATAAAAGCAATCTGAATATTGCAGTAATGAAGTATTGATAAAGGTGGGGATCCGTAAGCGGTCTTGGTCTGGTCGGACACAAACGAAGTACACGGTTGCAATGGCTAACTTTAACTAAACAAATCCCAAGAAAAAGCTACTAGATGGATCTACTTATATAGGAGCAAGGTGGCGGCCAAGGAGGTGGGAGAACGTCCAAGGCAGCCTAAAACTAACCCTAGGTCGTACAAGGCCAATGGGCCCAAGTGGAGGTGACGAACACCTTTGGACTTGTAGTTTGACTCGGATTCTGGTGCAGCGTCAGATTGTTTCGTCCATAACTCAACGCTCCGGACGGCTTTTAAAGTGATTCCAACTGTTCTGGAAAGAGCATGAAATCTACTTTCCAACAAAAAAAGAATCACCCAATTCGGAGTCCGTATGAAAAGTTGTTGACGTTTTGAGTCAGGTGTGTCTGTGCAGTCCGAATCTGAATCCGAACGTGAGAGACTTGACTCTATCTCTCTTGGCCCAAAAGTGACGGAGAAGACTTTTGAACAGCACCTAAACTTCTCCTTTACCTTATCTTCATATGTGGATTGTACAAATGTCCCATACACCTGCAATTAGACAAAACATAAAAAGTATGTGAAGTATTTTGTTCTGGATAACATAAATATATTATTGAATAGTTTGCACTAGAAATCACCGACAAATATGCATGTATGCAATATTTTAGTCTTATCCAAGGTAGTCATGTCCTCATCAGAAACAATCAGTATACTTTGTTCATAAGGATAAAAATATTACTTTGCTTCCTATGACTCGAGTCCATTTTGAAAGATGATATTAATAGAGCTAATAAAGCAAAACAGGAGAAAATAAGAGTGAAAATCAGATTGTGGCAAAAGAATTTGAGCAACATATGAAGCCTAATAGTAAACCATCTAGTGTTGCTTCTGAAATTAAATTGAAAACTGCATGTTTACTTGCCACTAAATCTGATATTGATGAGCTAGATTTTAGCAAATCTGTTTGCTATGCTTTTGTGTGCAAAGAGGCATTATTTTCATTCGAGGACGTGTTTTCCTCTTTGCCCCGTCATTACTAACATTTTGCAGAATTGCTGACGCTATTCCACAAGACGTACACGGGATTACCACCTATTCGAGGATTGAGCATCAAATTGACTTAATTCCGTGCATCATTACCCAACCGTGCACCATACCGTACTCAATCCGAGGAGACGAAGGAGATTATGGCCAAGTAGGAGCTGCTCGACAAAGGTTATATCAATCCCTTAGTCCTTGTGCTGTTCCTATTATTCTAGTGCCGAAAAAGGATGGTACATCACGTATGTGTGTTGATTGTAGAGGCATTAATAACATTACTATTCGTTATCGCCACCCTATTCCTAGGCTAGATGATATGCTTGATGAATTGAGGCTCTACAATATTCTCCAAAGTTGATTTATGAGTGGATACCATCAAATTCAGATGAAATTGGGAGATGAATGGAACAGCATTTAAAACTAAGTTTGGATTATATGAGTGGTTAGTCATGCCTTTGGGTTAACTAATGCACCTAGTACTTTCATGAGATTAATGAACTAAGTTTTACGTGCTTTCATTGGACGATTTGTGGTAGTCTATTTTGATGATATACTGATTTATAGCAAATCTTTGGAAGAACATTTGGAACATTTACGTGTTGTTTTAATGCTCTACGTGATGCACGCCTGTTTGGTAACCTTGGGAAGTGCACCTTTGCACCGATCGAGTATCTTTTCTTGGCTATGTTGTTACTCCAGGAATTGAAGTTGATAAAGCCAAGATTGAAGCTATTGAGAGTTGGTCAGAGCCCAAAACGGTCACACAAGTGAGGAGTTTCTCCTTCTTTAATGGTATGCTGAGAGATTTCAGCACCATTGCTGCACCTCCTCAACGAGCTTACAAAGAAGGATGTGCTTTTGTTTGGGGTACCGTGACAAGAAGAAGCCTTCACGGTATTGAAAGCTAAGGACACATGCTCCTTTACTCCAACTTCCTGATTTTAATAAGACTTTTGAGCTTGAATGTGCCGGCAAGTCAATCCGCTGGACGGTTTCCTGGGGCGTAATTTTAAGGAAATGGATGATTTTCGGGCAAAATTTGAGGGATTTCGTGGATGGAAGGTGGGGAACTTGGGAGATGCTAGATCCACTTGAAACCAAGCAAATCCATGGATCAAAATCAACAAAACATCATCAAAACTAACAAATCACAAAAAATTTTGGGCTATTTTTGTGGGGATTTTTGATTTAGGACTAAAACAACAAAATCAAGCTAGAAATCACGGGTAGGGGCTCCAAAAACGTGATCAACATGGCTCATGATACCATATGATGTAGAGGAACCCTAGCGCCGGTCTTTCACGCTTTGAGGATCCTCAAGAATACGATGAACACGGGAAGAACGGGAGAAATCACAAGGGGAAACACTCAAGAACAAGTCCAAATCACACATCCACTAGACAATCAAACACACAAGATCACAAGGTACATGAACAAAGAGAAAGATACAAGGTGTTCATCTCCAAGAGGAGGTCTTGATGATATCCTAGATGGATCTTCCCAAGGGGGTCTTGATGATATCCATGGGATCTTCTCCTAGATGGAGGTCTTGGCCTCCAATGGAGTAGTGGTCTCTCTCTCAAGAGTAGAGATAGGTAGGAGCAAAGCTCACCTAAGAATGAGCTATCACTTTTCTAACCCTAGAAAGGAGGTGGAGGAGGTTCATTTATAGCCCAAGGCGGCGGGTGGAGGCGGGGGCACGGGCTTCGCCCAAGTCACGACGCAGCGGGTCCGGATGATCCGGATGGTGCCCGGATGATCCGTTGGGGTCCGGATGATCCGCGACCGTCCGGATGATCCGCTTCGCCGAAGCGTTTTGTTTTTCGGCACGCAGCCGGATCGTCCGGAGGTCGTCCGGATCGTCTGAGCTGGTCCGGATCATCCGCTGCGTCCGGATGATCCGCAACTCAATTTCTTCTCCTTTCTTCCGCCTTCTTCCACGCCTCGCGGATGGTGTAGTCGCCTGGCGCTTGCACCTCCTTGACATCCGTGAAGTTCGGCAATACCTATGCATGCACACGTAAGGAGGCCAAGTAGTATACCATCCTCGAGAGTGTCAAGTGAGTACGCGGTAAAGGAGATGATTCACCTTTGTGTATGTGAAGTAGATGTCGCACGTCACTTGCCAACCGGGCTCGACATGGTGATGTTCGAGATGCTCCGCATCAAAGACCTTTGAAACAACAAGAGCGGGCTCAGATCTTCATCACAAAAGACTTGATCATCTTCATCCTCGCGCCGGTGCATGGCCACTTGCTCAATAGCTTCCATTTCATCTTCACTCATTGAGTCGGTGCCATCGCTGAGTATCATGTGCGCTTTGGTGCATTCATAGGACTTGTGGCTCGGCCGCCGCAAGTGAAACACTTGAAGGAGCTTGTCTTGACGGTCTCCATCGGTTGAGTAGATGATGAAGCACGCGGCTTGATGTTGCTTGTAGTAGGAGGAGGACGACTTGAACTTGTAGAAGTTTTCTTGTAACTTGACTTGTCGCCGCTTGCTTGGAGAAGGCTTGGTTGATGTCAAGTTGGAGAAGTTGAAGCTTGGTTGTTGGAGAAGTCAGATGTCTTGGATGAGTACTTACGATTTGAAGTCATCTTCCACTTGTCGTCCGCCTTTGTAGCTTGATGCACGAGCTCAATGAGGTTGGAGTAGGGTTGAAGTCGGCGATCTTCTTGATGGGATGGTTGAGTCCATTCAAGAATCGTGCCATTGTTTGCTCATCATCCTCCGTGACAATCGCTCGAATCATGGCAATCTTCATTTCTTTGTAGTATTCTTCAACACTTTGTTCCTTGCTTGAGGAGTTGTAGCTTGAAGAGATCACTTGTAGTAGGTGGGCACAAAGCGCGTCTGTCGTGACATCCTTCATTTGAGCCCAAGTGGTAATTGGTGGTTCACCTCTTGCTTGTCGGCGCCAAGGACTTGTTCCCACCATATGAGCACGTAGTCTTGGAACTCAAGTGATGCCATAGCGATCTTCTTCTTCCTCAGTTATGCAAACGGAAGATTTTGTCGACCTTCAATGCCCATGAGAGCTACTCTTCGGGATCATTGGTTCCATTGAACTTGGGCATTGTGAACTATAGCTTGCCATAGCTGTTTTCATCATTATGTTGAGGTCGATGTTGATGATGACGTCTTGACTTGGAGGGTAATCATCCTCATGTTGCTCTTGGCGAGGAGGAAGTCCATTGTCAACTTGCTCTTGTTGACCTTGAGGTTGCGGTTGAGCTTGAGGATCTTGTGGAGGAGCTTGTAGGGCTTGACGCGCACGCCGGATGGTAGTTCCTCTCTTGGATTTCTTCTCAAGGGCTTCCTCTTGATTGTGCCTTTCACGATTGCGGTTGGCGATAGATCAGCTTGATGCTTGAAGGCACGCTCCGCCTCAAGAGCTTGTGCTTCGTTGTTGTTGTTGAAGACGTTGAGCCTCGCGCCTTGTTGCTCTTCATGTAGGCGCCGCGTTTGTTCTTGTTGGCGCCAAGACGCTGTCGTTTTGAGCTTGAGCAAACGCCATTTGGTTCGATTGAGGACGAGGAACTTGTTCATCAACTTGCTCTGGGAATGCTTGTCGTGGTAGCGGGTTGCGTAGATGCGACGGTCTTGGTGCGCCGTCAAGAGTGTTCGATGACGTGTACTTGTGTCGGAGAAGGAGTCGCGGAGTGGCGACTTGAGTGGTCCGCCTTGAGTGTGAGGAAGTAGAAGTACGCCGTTCACCAACAAGGCGCGAGCTCGTCCATTCTTGCATCGTTTTCTTCTTATGCCCGAGCTTGTTGTCGATGCTCGCTCATTGCTTGTTGCTCTTGATGGAGAGCTCAAGCGGAAAAGAAGTGGCTCTTGGTGACGATGATGACATGTCGCCCTCTTGCTCGATGAAGAGTGGATTTGTAGAAGAACTTGGCCTATCCATCATTTCAAGCAAATTGTGAGTGGTAGAAGGAGAAGAACGAATACCAATGTACCTTTGACCGGTTGAAGATGAATCAAGTGCACTCAAATGCGGACAATGAAATAGCACTATTGGTACCGATCCTTGTCGATCCTCACACCTACACAAGTAAAAGCTTTGGTGGAGCTTGGTTAGGATGGTGGCACAAAATTGATTACATCGTTAGCTTGACTCAAAAATGTTGAAGAAGATTCGCAAATTGATATGCAACAAGTAGACCAAGCAAGTAGTGGTACACGGAAACACACATGCAAATAGATAAATGGGATTGTGCAAACCAAAAGTGAGCCAAAATGTGGAATCCACGAAAATGCTCTTGTTGCACAATACTAGAGAGACGCTTAGCACGATTGTGCACAAAAGGCGGATACGGAGCTTATGCACAACCTACTAGGCAAAAATGCAACGATCTCTATCCCAAGTATGCTGTATGGTGCAATGATCCAAGATGATCTTATATGACAATCTTAATGTTCTATGATGCTATGCTTGTTGCTTATAAGCTCTTTGCTTATCTTTCCTCTTGCTTAAAAGCTTGAGTGGCTCTTCTTTTGAGCTCTTTTCTTATGCAAACTTGACTTAACTAAGAGAGCAATTGTGTATGCGATGACAACTTTGTGACACAAGTTGATTCCGAGATATGCACCACGAAGGTACGTGATGATATGGTGTATGCAACTAATGTGCACAAGTCACGCTTGCCGGCAATACTCGATGGCTAGTCTCGATGTAAGCAACACAAAAGATGGTCTATGATGGTTATCAATGCAATTGCAAGGTATGACAAAGATGTTGTTGAGGTTACCGTCCGTGAGCGAAGATGAGTTGTCGACTAAAATGAGCGCTTGTCGTTGATGTCTCACGCACCTAAATAGTCAAACACAATAGGACACGGAAATCTCAACTCAAATTCTCGAACCCAAATTCAATGGTAGTAACGGAGGTTGTGTCGGGGTTTGGCAAGTGGAAGTGGTGGTGGTTGTAGTGGGGAGGTGGTATGTAGGTGTAGATGGTGGTGGTGGAGGGGGACTGCACAAGGCGGCCGGGAGAGAAGCGGATGATCCGGCCAGAGCCGGATGATCAGGCACGTCCGGATGATCCGGTCAAGGTCCGATGATCCGGCAGGTCAACCACGCACGGAACTGCTCGGAAGAACACAAAACGGGAGAAATTTGACGATTTCGGGATTTTGATGGATTTCGAGGGGAAGGTGGGAAAAGCAAGATCCACGAGTTACACAATCAATCCACGGATCAAAACAACAAAACATCATCAAAACCAACAAATCACAAAAAATTTGGGGTTATTTTTGGTGGGATTTTCGGATTAAGGATGAAAACAACAAAATCAAGCTAGAAACACGGGTAGGGGCTCCAAAACGTGATCAACGTGGCTCATGATACCATATGATGTAGGGTGGAACCCTATAGCGCCGATCTTTCATGTTGGAGGGATCCTACGGAGGAAACACGAAGAACACGGAAGCACAAGGGAAACACGGGAAAACGAGAGAGAATCACTCAACCAACAAGGAATCGATCACACAAGTGCTAGATCAACATACACATGAGATCCACAAGATACATAGTCAACTAGGGTAAGGATACAAAGGAACCGCTCATCTCCAAGAGGAGGCCTTGATGTTCTTCCCTAGATAGGGGTCTTGAACCGAGGATCTTCTCCGGAGGTCCTGATCTCCGAGGAGAAGTAACCGAGTGGATGAGCAAAGGCTCTCACACAAATATGAGCTAATCCAATGCTAAGTCTCAAAGTGAGGAGATGGGGTCCTATATATAGAGTTGGGGTAAGGGGCGGGCTCAGCCTAACACGCCACAGGGCGCCTGGCCGGATGATCCGGACGAGGGTCCGGATGATCCGAGCTGGTCCGATGATCCGTGGAGGCCTGTATGAGCCGGATGGTCGGTTGGTGGTCGGCACCGGATGTCCGCCGAGGTCTGATGTTCGCGGGTCCGGATGATCCGGACGGGTCCGGATGATCCGGCCTGGTGGCGCTTCGCCGCTTTCTTTGCTGATTTAGCTGGATCGTCCGGACCGGGTCTGAATCGTCTGGCTCGTCTGGATCGTCTGCCACCGTCCGGACGTCTGCCACCCTCGGTCCTGGTGCTTTTTCTCTCCGCTTCTCGCATGTCTTCCGCTCGGTTTCTTTCTTCCTAGCCTCTTCATGGTTGACTTGGTACCGAGTATGCATAGCATTTCCGCTTGAGGTAGTAACCATGTCTCATGTGAATCGGAAGGAATTGGGAGAGGAGTGATGTCACTCGTTTCAAGAGCTCTTGCACGAGCTCAGTCATAGGTACTTGTGGGGTTGGATATGTTGATGTAGAGTCCATGGGGATGATGGAAGGATGCTCCGCATCAAGCTCCGTAGGCCCGGCAAAGCGCTTGGCGATAGTGGTGGTTGTGCCTGCTTTTGTATCACGGCCGGAGGTAGCAGCTGATGGAGGTGCTGGTGTGGAAGTAGAGAATGCATGTCCATGATGAAAGTCGACCTGTAGAAAAGTTAGTTCGCGCCAATGCTTGTCGATCCTACACTTCACGCTCAGTTTACAAGCAAGATGGAATAAACGAGTGATATCAGATACTCCTTATACTCTAGAATGGTCTGAATCTTCTATTTAATCCACCTATAAAATGTGCAAGCATAGCTTCATTCTCCTAAACAATACCACATCTAATCATGCCATTGTAATTCCGATAATATTCTTCTACGAATTTTTCCTTGTCTTAAACGCTGCAATTTTTGAAGCAATTCACATTGATAATATGGTGGAACCCAACGAGTACGCATAGCAGTTTTCAAAGCAGCCCAAGTAGTTGGAATAGGATATAATCTACAATGTTTAGACCACCACACATGCAAAACTAGTGAAAGCACAAATAGCAAGAACCCGCCTCTCCTCGGGATATTGTAAACATGTAAACGTTGTTCGCTTAACTCCCAAGTTGATGAGGACATCAATACCATTGTTACACCCATAACCCTGCTGCTATACATACGGACCAATTACTAGAGCTCACAGACGCCAACTAAATTACTGTGTACTTTCGTTTCATGGTAATGATTCTAATGTTCATGAGAATATGATGCTGCTTAAATTGGATACATTTGTTTTGTTTACAAATGAAGGCCTAGCTTGGAGAAGGATGAATATTGAGCAAGAACAAGCATGGAGATGATGGCATGCGTAAGGGGAACAAGAACGGAGTTACAAGTGATGATTTCGTGACTTTGAAGCCACCATAATGAGTGCATGAAGCTTGATGATGAGGACATCAATACCATTGTTACACCCACAGCCCCTCTCACTACATATACGGGACCAATTACTAGAGCTCACAAGACGCCAATTAAATTACCGGTACTTTCGCTTTCTTGGTAATGATTCTAATGTTCATGAGAATATGATGTGCTTAAATTGGATACATTTGTTTTGCTTACAAATGAAGGGCCTAGCTTGGAGAAGGATGAACATTGGAGCAAGAACACGCATGGAGTTGATGGCATGCGCAAGGGGATCAAGAACGGAGTTACAAGTGATGATTTCAGGACTTTGAAGCCACCATAAGGAGTGCATGAAGCCTTGGACGAAATATACAAGATGCCACTTCATAATATTCGTCCATAGGCTATTCTAGGTGCTGCGTCACCTTATTATTGGGCCAGGCCCATGTAATTTCGAAATACTTAAGTATAGGCTATTTTAGAGTCCGTATGTGTGGGGAAACAAGAGTTAGGGTTGGTTTCGACCCCATCCTCAAGGGCCACGAAATTCCTCCTTTTCCCCATATATACAGCCCTTAGGGCGCTTTTAGACTTTGGGATTTGTTTAGTTAAAGTTAGCCATTGCAACTTCGTACTTCGCTTGTTACCAACGACTGCACCAAGACCGCTTACGGATCCCCACCTTTATCAATACTTCATATATACTCGCAATATTCAGATTGCTTTTATCATATTCTTGCTTGTTCTTCGATTGCTTGCGAGGAATAGACCTTCGTGGTCGTTGATTGTGCTCTGCGTGGTCAATAACCTCTCGGAGTTGGTTTAGCGATTGCTAAGGCGCAACGTCAGGCACGCTTGTAGTCGGATCGTCAAAGTCGTCTTCACCAAATCGATAGTTATCATCTCATCGAAGATCGGGACACCCCGCCTATCAAGTGGTATCAGATTTCCGGTTGCTCGGTGAGATTTTACGCTTTTTCATAGTTTAGATCGAGTCTGTTCTTCATACCTATAGTCCACGAAAAAGCCAAAAAAATTAGGGTTAGTTCATCCCATCCAACCAATCTGAGCCTTTGCATAATCTTTTCAGATTTGCTTTGTTGAATTTGCGGTTGCATCGTCGTGTCAAGTTGCTGGTCTTAGCGCCTAGTCTTTTAGAGTTTCGAGTTACGCTTCACAGGTTGTCACGCTGCGCTGCCATATATCACCACCGCATCATCACCGCCAATCCGAATCCATATACGCCACCACATATCCGCCACCATCACGCCAATCCGAGTTCACCTGCAACATATATCCGCCACCTGTCCGAGTTCCACCAGTTTCATCTCCGCCACCAGTCCGAGTCGTGACAGAGAAGGACTCCCGAACTTCCGAGCCATCCGCAGAAGAAAAATAGTTCCAGTTTCAAAAAAAAAACTAAGCCTGGAAAATTCTGGCTAGGCAGTTTTTAGACCATTTGTAGACTTTTTCGAAAAAAATTTGTTGCGGAGCAAAAAAAAAAGAGGAAAAAAAAGTGCAAAAAAAGTGAAAAAAAAGAAAAAAAAATTCAGTGTGTGCTCCTCCCTTGTTTACGTGCAGCGCCGTGATTTTGTTAGTGTTCTAGGCTCGCGTCTCTAGCACGGTCTAGCCTAGGACCAGACTGCATCTGTCGTTGAGCGCTTATTCAACTTTGCATCTCTCGAATTGATTATTGCTGACCCTTTTGCTACCATATTATAAGCCTTCCCAGCTCCACATACATCTACGCTGTATGCTTGACTCTCCCGGCAATCGCTCTATCCAAGCTTTTGAGAGTTTTGATTACAACGGTTGCCGATCACCACCGTTCTTGGGTAAGAACTGGTAAGAATTTGAGATTTGCTTGATGGATTTGTGATACACCACCACCACTTCTTAGTAGTCTGTAGGATCAAATTCTCGTGTGTTTCTATTGTCGCTAACCATGGCAGGATCACAAGCCGATGAGACTGATTGGGAGAACCTCGATTTAACAAACAGCTACATGATAAATTTCAGCAAATGATGATTGGACAGGTGCAAGATGTGCTAAACAGATTTGACGAGGCCATGGAGAGGATAGATGGCATTGAGAAGACGTTTGAAACAAAGCTGGATAGCAAGTTTGATGAATTGCTCGCGCGTTTTCCACAACCACCGCCGGCTGCACCTATCGCACCTCTGCAACGCGACAACAACTACGCCTCTTCCGAATCAGTATGGACGAGCTCAGCGTGTTCCTATTGAGACAGACAAAATTCTGTGCCATTGCTCTCATTGTTGGTGCTTCTTTGGCTCTGCCATCGCTTGCTCTTTGGTACCGAGGAGGATGATTATGTGGGAGATTACGAGGATGAGGTTGATCAACATCGAACCACGTGCAACCACCAGCACCACAACCACCGGTCGCCCACATGCAAATAATGGCAATGTTAGGGCTCCCCCTCAGTACGAGATCATGACCATCTCCCTAAACTGAAATTGAATATTCCACCATTTGAGGGTAGATATGTTCTGATATATATCTTACTTGGGAGTTAGAAACTGAACAACGATTTACATGTTTACAATATCCTCGGGAGAGACGTGTTCCTCGCATTGCTTTGTGCTTTCACTAGCTTTGCATGTGTTTGGTGGTCTAACATTGTAGATTATATCCTGTTCCAGCTACTTGGGCTGCTTTGAAAACTGCTATGCATACTCGTTGGGTTCCACCATATTATCAACGTGAATTACTTCAAAAATTGCAGCGCTTAAGACAAGGTAAAAATTCAGTAGAAGAATATTATCAGAATTACAAACCGGCTTGATTAGATGTGGTATTGTTGAGGAGAATGAAGCTATGCTTGCACGTTTTCGGGTGGATTAAATAGAGATATTCAGACCATTCTAGACTATAAGGACTATAATAATATCACTCGCTTATTCCATCTTGCTTGTAAAGCTGAACGTGAAGTGCAGGATCGACAGCATTGGCGCCGCACTAACTTTTCTGCAGTCAACCTTCATCATGGACACCACGTGCATCATCTACTTCCACCGCACCATCACCTCCTTCAGTGCCATCTCCAACCGTGATACCGAAAGCGTGCACAACCACCAATATCTGCCAAGAGCACACCTACCGGACCTGCACTGAGCTCTTCTTCTTCCATGGCGTCAACAGGCACACAAGTGATATTATTTGTCGTCGTTGTAAGGGAAGAGGACATTTTATGAGAGAATGCAAATCTCAGCGTGTGATGATTGCTACGAGGATGGTGGGTATGAGTCCGCTTAGTGACTATGATGAGGAGACTTTGGCTCTTATTACACATGAGGAACACGGTGGAGATGATTCTGATCATGAGACACAATACATGGCTGCTGAAGATGCCGACAGTATGAATGTTTAGTTACTCAACGTGTTTTGAGTGTGCAGTTACACAAGTGAGCAAAATCAGAGGCATAATTTGTTCCATACAAAGGGAGTTGTGAAGGAACGTTCTATTCAAGGCCATCATAGATGGAGGAGCTGCAACAACTTGGCTAGCATGGAGATGGTGGAGAAGCTATCTCTCACCACAAGACCACATCCACATCCTTACTACATTCAATGGTTCAACAACAGCGGCAAGGTTAAGGTAACACGTACTGTTCGTGTGCATTTTAGTATCTCTACATATGCTGATTATGTTGATTGTGATGTGGTACCTATGCAAGCATGTTCCTTATTACTTGGTAGACCATGGCAATTTGATAAAAATTCTGTACACCATGGTAGAAACAATCAGTATACTCTTGTTCATAAGGATAAAAATATTACTTTGCTTCCTATGACTCCTGAGTCCATTTTGAAAGATTGATAGAGGCGGGGTGTCCCGATCTTTCGATGAGATGATAACTATCGATTTGGTGGAGACTACTTTGACGATCCGACTACAAACGTGCATGATGTTGCGCCTTAGCAATCGCTAAACCAACTCCGAGAGGTTATTGACCACGCCGAAGCACAATCAACCTGACCACGAAGGTCTATTCCTGCAAGCAATCGAAGAACAAGCAAGAATATGATAAAAGCAATCTGAATATTGCGAGTATGTATGAAGTATTGATAAAGGTGGGGATCCGTGGCGGTCTTGGTCTGGTCGTTGGACACAAACGGTACACGGTTGCAATGGCTAACTTTAACTAAACAAATCCCAAGGAAAAGCTACTAGATGGATCTACTTATATAGGAGCAAGGGGTGGCGGCCAAGGAGGTGGGAGGACGTCCCAAGGCAGCCTAAAACTAACCCTAGGTCGTACAAGGCCAATGGGCCCAAGTGGAGGTGACGTAACACCTTTGGACTTGTAGTTTGACTCGTATTCTGGTGCAGCGTCAGATTGTTTTGTCCACAACTCAACGCTCCGGACGGATTTTAAGGTGATTCCAATTGTGCTGGAAAGAGCATGAAATCTACTTTCCAACAAAAAAACAATCACCCAATTCGGAGTCCGTATGAAATAGTTGTTGGCGTTTTGATTCAGGTATGTCTGTGCAGTCCGAATCTGAATCCAGAACGTGAGAGACTTGGACTCTATCTTCTCTTGGGCCAAAAGTGACGTGAGAGGACTTTTTGAACAGCAAATAAACATCTCTTTCTTCCTTATCTTCATATGTGGATTGTACAAATGTCCCATACACCTGCAATTAGACAAAACACAAAAGTGTGTGAAGTATTTTGTTCGATAACATAAATAGATTATTGAATAGTTTGCACTAGAAATCACCGACAAATATGCATGTATGCAATATTTTTGGTCATATACAAGGTACTCATGTCCTCATCATCCTCCCCTTTTTGAAAATAAAGCCGTCCTCGGCGTTGCTTAATCTGAAATGTGGCTAACAAAAGAGACAAGGTGTACATGTTGTATATGTATACGTCATCCATTTTTACTTCCCTTGATTTTTGCATATATGACACATGAATAGATGAGTAACTTGCATAGTTCATAAAATCTAAAGCCAACAAATTAGCACAAGAGCTAGAAGGCATGAAAATATTGCGACTCAGTTTGCACATATAAGTGAAGCTCTTATTTATTTCAAAAGATTGACAATGTTCATCATTAAACCATCCCAACATTGGTGAATAAACCTTATTTGAATCAAATTTACATGCTACAACATGCTTAGATAAGCAAACATGCAATGAGTCATTCGACACAGAATCATCACCAAGATTAGAGGTCATATCAAAACGATTAAACATTGATTCTTTTGCATCAACAGTTAATTCAATTGGTGCTCTCAAAATTGTTGGTATTTCAGTTGTTTTATCACATGGCAAAGTCAAATTATCATCATAATCCTCTAAAATAGGTGGTGTGATCAAAGTAGTGGGTAGCTCAACACATGATGTATTCAAGTTAACTAGGGATGCATCATTCTCATGTGAAGTTATATCATCAATACCTTTTATCGTTACCTTGTCGCAAAGGCGTAGCTGATGTAGGTACAGACGTGACAACGCACCATACTCTTGAGATGATGTCGCCACAATCCGAGGTGGGGCTGCTCTAGTAGGTGCAACGGTGGAGGAACCAACCGGCGGTGGTGAGCATGAACTGGAATAGTAGTTGTTGTAGTCACCCAATGCATCCTCCTGTATCTGTCTCTCAAAGGTACAAGCACGAACATACATACCGGTAATGCAACGAGGAATATACTGAAATCTTTCCTGAATATCATTGTTCAAACCACCAATAAATCTATTCATTGTATCATCCTTAGATTCTTCTATATCACAATGATGCATATAAGATTTGAACTCTTTGTAGTAAGCATGAACAGTGTTGTTTCCTTGTTTAAATTGTTCAAATTTGCGAAGCAATTCACGATTTATAGTAAGGAGGGAAAAATGTTGTCTCATTACATCTTTCAAATCTTTCCAAGTTGTGGGTTGGTTATCAATATTTTTCTTACAATGCACACTCCACCAAACTGAAGCAAAACCAGTAAATGCTCTAGTGGCAGCTCGTACTCGCCAAGTTCGAAAAGTCATGGTTACTAAAAACTTGTTCTACTTCAAACTCCCAAGCTAGATAAATAGCAGGATTAAATCTACCCTCAAATGACGGTAAAGAGATAACCTGACCATGTGGTTGTGTGTGTTGTCCCAACTCTCGTGATGGTGAAGATGTGTCCATCGTCCAAGAACTTCTATCCCCGTAACTCTGTCATGATTAGTAGAAACAAGAAACAAAATTCCGAATAATGTTCCTATGAACTACTAGGATGTGGTTGTAAAGTGCTCACAAGAAAGCAAATATCAATATCTTACAAGTTCTTACCATGCGGCAGGTGGTGACAGCAACCAGCGATGTCAAATAGCTCTGAATATTGTGTAAAGCGATTGCCAGGGGAACGTATGTATACACGTGTAGAAATATGTGGAGCTGGGTTGGCTATATATGGTAGCAAAAGATTAGCAATAATCAATTCAGAGATGCAATGTTGAATAAACGCCAACGACGGTATCGTGCTGGTCCTAGGCTAGACCGGACTAGAGACGCGAGCCTAGAACACTAATGAGGTCACGGCATAGCACAACTAGCATCAATGAAGGATACTAAGTAGCTCTTGACAGCAAGATATAAGTGAAGATCACAATGGTAGTGAAGATAATGATGAAAAACAACTACCAAGCAGGACATACAACAACTCTCTCTCCAACTTTCCTCTTGAAAAGTTTGAGCCAATTTTCTGATAAATTCTTTCAAAGAATGCTACTAACTCAAGCTTTCCAATGCAAAAAGAATCACTCAATTCTGAGTTGATATGAGGAGTCAAAGAATTCTAAAACTGGCCTGAAAAATTGGAACAAGCTGTATTCACGAACTTCAGAGGGCAAAAAGACCTATTTAGAAGCCGATTTTGAGGTGTCAAATAATAAACTAGCTTCTGCAACTATTTAGATGCGGCTCGTTGCTAGCTTCAATTTGAGTACTCACGGAGCCAAAACGGAGTTCATATGAGGAAGATACACCCGTTTTACTGAACAGTGCGCAAAACAGATTCCAATCCGAATTCAGGTACGAGATTGATTCTAGATAGATTCGTTTTTTTTCTTCTCTCTTTTTTTTTCTCACACTTTTTTTCTTTTTCTGCTCTCTTTTTCTTTTTCTTTTTCTTTTCTTTCCTTTTTTCTCTTTTTTCTCTTTTTTTCCCTCTTTCCAAGACAAACTAGATAAGATGCAGATTGGATCAGGCGAAGATGTGAATGACCACAACTATGATTATGACAATGAACAGCGCGTAGCACGTGGTGAAAATTAATAGATGGGATGGTGGACAGCGGAAGGGATAATGGTGCAGCGGTGGCGTGACTAATGTGAACAGAACTTGAAACTCTAAAGGAACTAGACACTATGACCAGCAACTGACACGACGATGCAACCGATAATTCAACTATGCAAGCAACGAATAGAAAATTGCAAAGGCTCAGACTGGCTTGGATAAAGGATGAACAGATCTAACTTTGTTTTGTGGCTTTTCATGGACTACGGTATGAATGATGATGCGATCTAAACTATGAAAACTGTAAAATCTCACCGAGCAACCTGAAAACTGATACCACTTGATATAGGCGGGGTGTCCCGATCTTTCGATGAGATGATAACTATCGATTTGGTGGAGACTACTTTGACGATCCGACTACAAACGTGCACGACGTTGCGCCTTAGCAATCGCTAAACCAACTCCGAGAGGTTATTGACCACGCCGAAGCACAATCAACCTGACCACGAAGGTCTATTCCTGCAAGCAATCGAAGAACAACCAAGAATATGATAAAAGCAATCTGAATATTGCGAGTATGTATGAAGTATTGATAAAGGTGGGGATCCGTAAGCGGTCTTGGTCTGGTCGTTGGACACAAACGGCAGTACACGGTTGCAATGGCTAACTTTTAACTAAACAAATCCCAAGGGAAAAGCTACTAGATGGATCTACTTATATAGGAGCAAGGGGTGGCGGCCAAGGAGGTGGGAGGACGTCCCAAGGCAGCCTAAAACTAACCCTAGGTCGTACAAGGCCAATGGGCCCAAGTGGAGGTGACGTAACACCTTTGGACTTGTAGTTTGACTCGTATTCTGGTGCAGCGTCAGATTGTTTTGTCCACAACTCAACGCTCCGGACGGATTTTAAGGTGATTCCAATTGTTCTGGAAAGAGCATGAAATCTACTTTCCAACAAAAAAACAATCACCCAATTCGGAGTCCGTATGAAATAGTTGTTGGCGTTTTGAGTCAGGTATGTCTCAGCAGTCCGAATCTGAATCCGAACGTGAGAGACTTGGACTCTATCTTCTCTTGGGCCAAAAGTGACGTGAGAGGACTTTTTGAACAGCAAATAAACATCTTTTTCTTCCTTATCTTCATATGTGGATTGTACAAATGTCCCATACACCTGCAATTAGACAAAACACAAAAGTGTGTGAAGTATTTTTGTTCTGGATAACATAAATAGATTATTGAATAGTTTGCACTAGAAATCACCTGACAAATATGCATGTATGCAATATTTTTGGTCATATACAAGGTACTCATGTCCTCATCAAAGATGATATTAATAGAGCTAATAAAGCAAAACAGGAGAAAAATAAGAGTGAAAATCAGATTGTGGCAAAAGAATTTGAGCAACATATGAAGCCTAATAGTAAACCATCTAGTGTTGCTTCTGAAATTAAATTGAAAAGTGCATGTTTACTTGCCACTAAATCTGATATTGATGAGCTAGATTTTAGCAAATCTGTTTGCTATGCTTTTGTGTGCAAAGAGGCATTATTTTCATTCGAAGACGTGCCTTCCTCTTTGCCTCCTGCTGTCACTAACATTTTCCAGAGTTCACCGACGCTCTTTCCACAAGACGTGCTCCGGATTACCGCCTATTCGTGGGATTGAGCATCGATTGACTTAATTCCGGTGCTTCACTGCCAAACCGTCGCCATACCGTACCAATCAAGAGGAGACGAAGGAGATTATGCGTCAAGTACAAGAGCTTCTCGACAAAGGTTATATACGCTAATCCCTTAGTCCTTGTGCTGTTCCTATTATTCTAGTGCCGAAAAGGATGGTACATCGCGTATGTGTGTTGATTGTAGAGGCATTAATAATATTACTATTCATTATCGTCATCCTATTCCTAGGCTAGATGATATGCTTGATGAATTGAGTGGCTCTACAATATTCTCCAAAGTTGATTTATGAGTGGATACCATCAAATTCGTATGAAATTGGGGGATGAATGGAAAACAGCATTTAAAACTAAGTTTGGATTATATGAGTGGTTAGTCATGCCTTTTGGGTTAACTAATGCACCTAGTACTTTCATGAGATTAATGAACGAAGTTTTACGTGCTTTCATTGGACGATTTGTGGTAGTTTACTTTGATGACATATTGATTTATAGCAGATCTTTGGAGGAACATTTGGAACATTTATGTGCTGTTTTTATTGCTCTACGTGATGCACGCTTGTTTGGTAACCTTGGGAAGTGCACCTTTTGCACCGACCGAGTGTCTTTTCTTGGCTATGTTGTTACTCCACAGGGAATTGAAGTTGATAAAGCCAAGATTGAAGCTATTGAGAGTTGGCCGCAGCCCAAAACGGTCACACAAGTGTGGAGTTTTCTTGGCCTCGCTGGATTCTATAGGCATTTTGTGAGAGATTTCAGCACCATTGCTGCACCTCTCAATGAGCTTACAAAGAAGGATGTGCCTTTTGTTTGGGGTACCGCACAGGAAGAAGCCTTCACGGTATTGAAAGATAAGTTGACACATGCTCCTTTACTCCAACTTCCTGATTTTAATAAGACTTTTGAGCTTGAATGTGATGCTAGTGGAATTGGATTAGGAGGTGTGTTATTACAAGATGGCAAACCTGTTGCATACTTTTCTAAAAAATTGAGTGGGCCTAGTCTTAATTATTCTACTTATGATAAAGAATTATATGCTCTTGTTCGGACTTTAGAAACATGGCAACATTATTTATGGCCCAAAGAATTTGTTATACATTCTGATCATGAATCTTTGAAACATATTAAAAGTCAAGCTAAACTGAATCGTAGACATGCTAAATGGGTTGAATTCATTGAGACTTTCCCTTACGTCATTAAACACAAGAAGGGTAAAGAAAATGTTATTGCTGATGCATTGTCTCGTCGCTATACTATGCTTTCACAACTTGACTTCAAAATATTTGGTTTGGAGACCATCAAAGATCAATATGTGCATGATGCTGATTTTAAAGATGTATTGCAGCATTGTAAAGAAGGAAGAACATGGAACAAGTTTGTCGTTAATGATGGATTTGTGTTCCATGCTAACAAGCTATGCATTCCAGCGAGCTCCGTTAAGTCTTTTGTTGTTGCAGGAGGCGCATGGAGGAGGACTAATGGGACACTTTGGCGTGAAGAAGACGGAGGACGTACTTGCTACACATTTCTTTTGGCCAAAGATGAGACGGATGTTGAGCGCTTTATTGCTCACTGCACTACATGTCAAAAAGCTAAGTCACGACTCAATCCTCATGGTTTATATATGCCTTTGCCCGCACCTAGTGTTCCTTGGGAGGATATATCTATGGACTTTGTTTTAGGTTTACCTAGAACAAAGAAGGAGGGATAGCATATATGTTGTCGTGGATAGATTCTCAAAATGGCACACTTTATACCATGTCATAAAAGCGATGATGTCATTAATGTTGCTGATTTGTTCTTTCGTGAAATTATTCGCTTGCATGGTGTGCCAAATACTATTGTTTCAGATCGTGATACTAAATTTCAAAGCCACTTTTGGAGATGTTTATGGGCTAAGTTGGGGACTAAACTGCTTTTTAGTACTACTTGTCACCCCCAAACTGATGGACAAACTGAAGTAGTCAATAGAACATTGTCTACTATGCTTAGGGCTGTTCTAAAGAATAATAAGAAAATGTGGGAGGAATGCTTGCCTCATATTGAATTTGCTTATAATCGTTCATTGCATTCTACTACTAAGATGTGCCCTTTTGAAGTTGTGTATGGTTTCCTACCTCGTGCACCTATTGATTTGTTGCTTCTTCCATCTTCGGAGAAGGTTAATTTTGATGCTAAAGAACGTGCTGAATTGATTTTAAAAATGCATGAGTTAACTAAGGAAAACATTGAGCGTATGAATGCTAAATATAAACTTGTTGGAGATAAGGGTAGAAAACATGTTGTGTTTGCACCGGAGATCTTGTTTGGTTACATTTATGTAAGGATAGATTTCTGATTTGCTAAATCAAAACTAATGCCACGTGGTGCTGGTCCTTTAAGGTGTTGGAGAAAATAAATGATAATGCATATAAACTTGAGCTGCCAAAGAGATTTTGGGGTTAGTCCCACTTTTAACATTGCAGATTTGAAGCCTTATTTGGGTGAGGAAGATGAGCTTCCGTCGAGGACGACTTCATTTCAAGAAGGGAGGATGATGAGGACATCAATACCATTGTTACACCCACAGCCCTCTTCATACATATACGGGACCAATTACTAGAGCTCACAAGACGCCAATTAAATTACAGTACTTTCGTTTCTTGGTAATGATTCTAATGTTCATGAGAATATGATGCTGCTTAAATTGGATACATTTGTTTTGCTTACAAATGAAGGGCCTAGCTTGGAGAAGGATGAACATTGGAGCAAGAACACGCATGGAGTTGATGGCATGCGCAAGGGATCAAGAACGGAGTTACAAGTGATGATTTCAGGACTTTGAAGCCACCATAAGGAGTGCATGAAGCCTTGGACGAAATATACAAGATGCCACTTCATAATATTCGTCCATAGGCTATTCTAGGTGCTTCGTCACCTTATTATTGGGCCAGGCCCATGTAATTTCGAAATACTTAAGTATAGGCTATTTTTAGAGTCCGTATGTGTGGGGAAACAAGAGTTAGGGTTGGTTTCGACCCCATCCTCAAGGGCCACGAAATTCTCCTTTTCCCCATATATA
>JAHHZJ010005020.1:0-17238 GCA_021437245.1 Aegilops speltoides | reverse complement strand
ACGGTGTAAGACAGTTTACACAAAAAACACTTAGGGTTAACTTGACGAGCCTAGCATGTGCGCATATGGCCTCGAACACGGAGACCGAAGGTCGAACACGAGTCGATGGAAGATACGATCAACATGAAGATGTTCACCGATGATGACTAGTCCGTCTCACGTGATGATCGGACACGGCTAGTCGACTCGATCGTGTAACACTTAGATGACTAGAGGGATGTCTAATCTAAGTGGGAGTTCGTAATTTTGATTAAGAACTTTATTATCATGAACTTAGTCTAAAACCTTGCAAATATGTCTTGTAGATCAATGGCCAACGCTAATGTCAACATGAACTTCAACGCTGCTCCTAGAGAAAACCAAGCTGAAAGATGATGGCAAAGAACTATACGGATCGGGTCCTAACCGAGGATCATCCTCATAGCTGCCAAGAAACAAGATGTCCTAGAAGCACCGTTAGGTGACCCACCTGTTCTCCCAAAGAACAAGCAAGACGATTTGAACGCTCGCGCACTCTGCTCGATGATTACTCCTCGCTCAAGGCGGCATGCTCTACAGCTTAGAACCGGGCTCCAAAAGCGCTTTTGAGCATCACGGAGCATATGAGATGTTCAAGAGCTGAAACTAGTTTTCCAAGCTCATGCCCGGTCGAGAGATATGATGTCTCCGATAAGTTCTACGCTTGTAAGATGGAGGAAAACAGCTCACAAGGAGCACATCCTCAAGATGTCTCAAGGTTGCACAACCGTATGACCCAGCTGAACATTAACCTCCTGATGAGGCGGTCATCGACAGAATCCTCCAGCCGCCCCCACCAAGCTACAAGAGCTTTGTGATGAACTACATGCGGGGGATGGTAAAGACCATTCTCAAGTGTTCTCGATGCCGAAGTCAGCAGAGGCTGAAATCAAAAGGAACATCAAGTGTTGATGGTCAATAAGACCACTAAGTTCAAGAAAGGCAAGGGTAAGAAGAACTTCAAGAAGGACGGCAAGGATGTTGCCGCGCCTGTAAGTCCATGCCGAAGAAGTCAAAGAATGGACCCAAGCCCGAGACTGAGTGCTTTTATTGCAAGGGAAGGGTCACCGAAGCGGAACTGCCCCAAATACTTAGCGGATAAGAAGGCCGCAACACCAAAGGTATATTTGATATACATGTAATTGATGTACCTTACCAAGATCGTGAGTAACTCCCCGGTATTTGATACCGTGCCGCTGTTCATATTTGTAACTCACAGCAGAGCTGCGGAATAAACGGAGATCGGCGAAGGACGAGGTGACGGCGCGCTGTCGAATGGTTCCAGAGTCGATGGATCGCCATACGCACGCTGCTCTACATTTACCTACGGGATTAGTTTTAAACCTCAATAATTGTTATTTAGTGCCAAGTTTGAGCATGAACATTGTATCCGGATCTCGCTTGATACGAGATGGCTACTCATTTAAGTCCGAGAATAATGGTTGTTCGATTTATATGAGAGATATGTTTTATGGTCATGTCCGATGGTCAATGGTTTATTCTTAATGAATCTCGAGCGTAATATTACACATGTTCATAGTGTGGATGCCAAAAGATGTAAAGTTGATAACGATAGTCCCACATACTTGTGGCATCGCCGCCTTTGGTCACATTGGTGTCAAGTTTATGAAGAAGCTCCATGCCGATGGACTTTAGAGTCTCTTGATTATGAATCGCTTGACACATGCTAACCATGCCTCTTAGGCAAATGACCAAGACTCCGCTTCTCCGAACAATGGAGCGAGCAACCAACTTGTTGGAAATCATACATACCGATGTGTGCGTCCAATGAGCGTTGAGGCTCATGGAGGATATCGTTATGTTCTCACTCACCGATGACTTGAGTAGATATGGGTATGTCTACTTAATGAAACACAAGTCCGAGACCTTTGAAAAGTTCAAGGAATTTCAGAGTGAGGTGGAGAATCAACGTGACCGAAGATAAAGTTCCTACGATCGATCGTGGAGGAGAATATTTGTCACGAATTTGGCACACACTTAAGAAAATGTGGAATCGTTACAACTCACGCTACCGAACACCTCAAATAAACGGTGTGTCCGAACGTCAGAATCGCACTCTATTGGATATGGTGCGGTCTATGATGTCTCTTACCGATTTACCACCGCTCATTTTGGGGATACGCCTAGAGACAGCTACATTCACTTTAAATAGGGCACCGCCTAAACCGCTGAGACGACACCGTATGAATTATGGTTTGGGAAGAAACCTAAGCCGCTGCTTCAAAAGTTTGGGGATGCGATGCTTATGTCAAGAAACTTCAACCCGAAAAGCTCGAACCCAAGTCGGAAAATGCGATTCATAGGATACCCTAAGGAAACCGTCGGGTATACCTTCTACTTAAGATCCAAGGCAAAGTCTTTGTTGCTAAGAACGGATGCTTTCTAGAGAAAGAGTTTTCTCTAAAGAAGTAAGTGGAGGAAAGTAGAACTCGGCGAAGTACTACCTCTCGAACGGAAAGTGGTGCCGCAGAGAAACCGCTCTCGTAATGCCCACACCAATCAAGAGGAAATCATTGATGATGATCAAGATACTTGATCAAGTTACTACTGAACTTCAAGGTCCACAAGGACACGCTCCGCACTGTGAGTGGTACGGCAACCCCTGTTATGGAAATCATGTTGCTAGACAACAATGAACCTTCGAACTATGAAGAAGCGATGGCGGCCCCGATTCCAACAAATGGCTTGAGGCCATGAACCGAGATAGAATCCATGTATGAAAACAAAGTATGGACTTTGACAGATTTGCCCGATGATCGGCGAGCGATAGAAAATAAATGGATTTTAAGAAGAAGACGGACGCGATGGAAATGTTACCATCTAGAAGCTCGACTTGTCGCTAAGGGTTATCGACAAGTTCAAGGGATTGACTACGACGAGACATTCTCTCCCGTAGCGAAGCTTAAGTCCGTCTCAATCATGTTAGCAATTGCCGCGATACTATGATTATGAGATATGGCGATGGACGCCAAAACGGCATTCCTTAACTGACATCTTAAGGAAGAGCTGATATGATGCAGCGGAAGGTTTTGTCGATCCTCGTAACGCTAACAAAGTATGCAAGCTCCAACGATCCATTTATGGACGGTGCAAGCATCTCGAGTTGGAACATTCGCTTGATGAGATGATCAAAGCGTTAGTTTACGCAGACTTATGGAGAAGCCCGCTATACAAGAAAGTGAGTGGGAGCTCAGAGCATTTCTCCTATTATATGTAGATGACATACTCTTGATGGGAAATGATACAAAACTCTCGACAGCATTAAGGCCTACTTGAACAAGTGTTTTCAATGAAGGACCTTGAGAAGCTGCTATATATTAGGCATCAAGATCTATAGGATAGATCGAGACGCCTCATAGGTCTTTCACAAAGCACATACCTTGATAAGATTTTGAAGAGGTTCAAATGGATCAGTCCAAGAAGGGTTCTTGCCTATGTTAAGGTGTGAAATTGAGCTCACTACCACCACCACGCAAAAGATAAAGAAGAGATGAGTGTCATCCCTATGCTTCAGCCATAGGATCTATTATGTATGCCATGTCAGGTACCTGACTGATGTAAACCTTGCCGTAAGTTTGGTTGCAAGATACCAAAGTAATCCCGCAAGGAACACCGACAGCGTCAAGAATATCCCGGCACTGAAAAGGACAAAGGACATGTTTCGCTTATGGAGGAGACGAAGAGCTCGTCAGAAGGGTTACGCCGACGCTAGCTTCGACTCAGATCCGATGACTCTAAGTCACAAACCGGATACGCGTATATGTTGAATGGTGGAGCAAGAGCTGGTACCGCAAGCAAAGGCCGTGGCGGATCTACGCGGTGAAGCGGAGTACATGGCAGCCTCGGAGGCGCGATGAAGCAATTTGGGTGAAGGAGTTCATCACCGACCTAGGAGTCATACCCATGCGTCGGCCGATCAAACTCTTCCGCGACAACACCGAGCTATCGCTTCTGCAAAGGAGCCCTGGTTTCACAAGAAGACCAGCACATCAAGCTGCCGCTTCAACTCCATCCGTGAAAATGTTCAAGATGGAGACATAGAGATTTGCAAAGTGCACACGGATCCTAATGTCGCAGATCCGCTGACTAAACCTCTCTCTAGGCAAAACATGATCAACACCGTAACTCTATGGGTGTTCGATTCATCACAATGTAACTAGATTAGTGACTCTAGTGCAAGTGGGAGATGTTGGAAATATGCCCTAGAGGCAATAATAAAAGTATTATTATATTTCAATGTTCATGATAATTGTCTTTGTTCATGCTATAACCGTGTTATCCGAAATCATAATACACGTGTGAACACTTAGACCCCAATATGTCCCTAGTGAGCCTCTAGTCGACTAGCCCGCCAGATCAATAGATGGTCATGGTTTCTCGACTATGGACATTGGATGTCGTTGATAACGGATCACATCATTAGGAGAATGATGTGATGGACAAGACCCAATCATAAGCATAGCATAAAAGATCGATAGTTCGCTTGCTAGAAGCTTTGCCAATGTCAAGTATCTATTCCTTCACCATGAGATCGTAACTCCCGTTGCCGTCAGAGAGTGCCTTGGTGTATCAAACGCCACAACGAATCGTGACTATAAAGGTGCATTATGTATCTCCGAAGTATCTCAAGGTTGACATGGATCGAGATCGGATTTGTCACTCCGTATGACGGAGAGGTATCTCGGCCCACTCGTAATGCATCATCATATGAGCTCAATGTGACCAAGGTGTTGGCCACGGATCATGCATTACTAAGACGAGTAAAGTGATTTGCTGGTAACGAGACCGAACGAGGTATTGGGATACCGACGATCGAAGTCTCGCAAGTAACGCATCGATTGACAAAGGGAATTGCATATGGTTTGATAGAATCTCGACATCGTGGTTCAACCGATGAAATCATCGAGGAGCATGGGAGCCAACATGGGTATCCGATCCCGCTGTTGGTTATTGCCCGAGAGTCGCCTCTGGTCATGTCTGCAAGTCTCCCAACCCGTAGGGTCTACACACTTAAGGTTCGTGACGCTTAGGTTAGTAGGAAGACTAGTATGTGAATACCGAATGTTGTTCGAGTCCCTGATGAGATCCCTGACGTCACGAGGAGTTCCTAAGGGTCCGGAGGTAAAGAATAATATATAGGAAGTGGTGTTTCGCCATCGGAAAGTTTCGGGTTACTGCAAGCAGTACCGACCACCGGAAGGGTCCTGGGTCCACCGGTGGGGCCACCATCCCGGAGGGCCCCATGGGCCATAGGGGAAGGGAACCAGCCCACAGGGGCTGGTGCGCCTCAGGCCCACTCCCCGCCTAGGGTTGAAACCCTAGGGGGGGCGCCCACCGGCTTGGGGGCACTCCACTTCTGCCGCCCCTTGAGATTGGATTCTAGGGGCCGCCACCGGGGCCTATATAAAGGGGGGAGGGGCCAGACACATCTCCCAAGGCGCAGCCCCTCCTCCCCAACACATCTCCTCCTCCAGAGCTCGGCGGCTCGCCGAGTATCGCTGATCACCACCATCACCACGCCGTGCGCCGGTGGTGCTGCTCTTCTCAACCTCTCCTTCCCTTGCTGATCAAGAAGGAGGAGACGCCGCCGTCCCGCGACGCAGTTGAACGCGAGGTGCTGTCCGCTCAGACTTGGCATCGGTGATCCGAATCACGCTCGAGTACGACTCATCATCACTAAGCAAGCTTCCGACGCGATCTACAAGTGGTATGTAGATGCAAACTCTCCCTGCTACTGCTGCTTAGATGAACTCATAGATGGATCTTGGTGAAACCGAGGAAAAATTTTAATTTTCCGCAACGCTCCCCAACACCACCGCCTGTGTCGCGTAATTGAGCCCGACGAGTCCTCTTACGGCCTCGCTCGACTGGGTCGACCGTTCAGAGAGACTGCATCCGAATGCGATAGCAAAGTGATCCAGCCGCGAAATCTCTCATGGTCGACGGCCCGTCGGGGAGTTCCTCCCGGCTTCGCCCACGGGTGCGGAGCGGCTGGTGGAGGCGCACTCTGCAAGAGCACGGTAGAGTACCAGCCCGAGACACTCGAATTTCTCTCGGCAGAGAGAAGAGCTGGCCAAGCAGAACATGGATGCCCCAGATATTCCCCATCATGGGAGAAACCCCGAGGCTCGCGCCTTGGAGGAGGCACGCGGTTAATGGCCGTGTCCGGAACGCTACGCTTGAGAATTTTCAACGAGCACTCGACGAAGAAGGCCAAGGCAACGAATTCCTCGGGCTACCGACGCCGCCTTCCTCACGACTCGTATACCGCGACGCATTCGTAATTTAGCAAACAGAACTCAGATAGCGTAGTCCATCCAGCCGCCCCTCCCGCCTAAGCCGGGAGAGGCTTGATGCGCATCGAGATTTACTCAGCAGTAGGAGACCAGTAACTCAGCCGTCGTCAGCAGCCACGCTAAATGTAATTCACAACGATCCGTCAGCTGCGAATACCGCTCACCGACTCATAGTCCCTAGATCGCCTCCACGGCGAGAAGGGCGCAACAACCGGGCAGAGCAGACGGAGACCGACATTCGACCGATGATAGGCGCCGAGTACCCATTTCCTCCCGAGGGAAGGGTCTTACGCCTCGTGTTACGGCAAGAAGACAGACGCCGCCTGGAAGACGGGCGAAGAGTTCCAATGACCCTGTGGAACCAGCTTCACGCTATCCATTATCGCGGCAAGGCTTGGCGACCTGAACAGAGCCCATCGAGGCGTGACTCAAAGAGGGATTCACCCACAAAATGAAAGTGCATGTTTCTGGTCCAGAGTGTTTTAGCAGGCTATTAGAGTCGCAGTGATCCCCCCAATTTCAGGATTGGCAACAGGAGTCAGCAGTTCAATCGGGGAATCCAAGCTCAAACCTGGTCGAAGATTACCGAGTGGCTGTTCGATTGGTGGTGGAATGATGAGGTGGCCATGAAGCATTTATTCCTCATGTTGAAGGTTCTGCCAGAGCATGGCTGAATCAGCTTACCCCCAGCAAGATATATACTTGGGAAGATTTGTCCGAGTGTTCGCCAGGACCTTTTGAAGGACCCGCAGCGACCGGGCCTGGTTTGACAGAGCTGCAAGTTTGTGGGCAGCAAGACCAATGAAACTCTCCGAGAGTACATTCAGAGGTGGATTACTCGCACCATACTCGCGGGAAAATGTCCGATCATCGCAGTTTGCGCCTTCAAAGATGGCGCTAAGAACAGTAGAATTGAGTCTGAAGTTCGGGTCAACCGGCGACATGACCCCTCGAGTCGAATGATGGAGATTGTTACTGGGCACGCCTAACGGCGAGGAAGAGGACCGATCTCCGGCCTGCAAATACAAGCCAAGCCAGTACGAAAAGGAAATTCAAATGGAAGCAGAGCGAAAGCCGAGCCAGCAGCTCTCGGAGAGGCCCCGCCGTGACTCGTGGGAAGTTCAAGGAAGCCGGAAGGATCCCGAATCCAAAAAAGTAAAAGATAAAGAAGGCAATGACGTGATGGATATGCTCATGCCATATCTACACGAAGAAAGATGAAGAGGGCAACATCATTTACCCAGCACACCACTCGCCAGTTGTCGAACACTTTCTTATCCAACAGCCAAGGAAAACAGCTTTAAGGACAAGGAGAAGGAGCCGCATAAGGCCGGAGATAAAGAGGACAAAGGAGGAAGAATATCCGCATGTCAACTCCACTCTGGCGATCTTTGCTATGGATGTGGAGAGCAAAAGTCGATCGAAAGTCATTAACCGTGAGGTGAACATGGTTGCCCCTGAAAGCCAAGTTATGTGAAGTGGTTCTAAACACCCATCACATTCCGACTTAATCTCGACCATCCGACCACGAGCTACCCCCGGGCGGCAAGCGTTGGTGGTCGCACTCTAATTGTCGGAAGGCACTGACCGATTTAAAGTGCTGATGGATGGTGGTAGGGGCTGAACTTGTTATACATGTATACATTGAAAGGGATGGGCATTCCATGTCCCGACCGAGCGCCTAAGAATATGAGTTTCACGGAGTCATACTGTGTAAGAAGGCCAACCTACTCGCCAAATAGCTGGACGTGGTTTTTTGGTGATTCCAAGCACTTTCGCAAGGAAAAGTCAATTTTGAGGTTGTGGATTTCAAAGAGTGCATACCACGCCATTTTGGGGAGGCCAGCCTACGCATCTATCTCATGGCTCACCCATGTTACGGTAATCAAACCTAAAAATGCCAGGCCCCAAGGGAGTGATCACTGCCACCGCGACAGAAGAAGCGTAAGAGTGGCTTCGTAAGGGCTCAAGATCGTCGATTCCCAAGTGACAGCGGTCGAATTCGAGAATACAAGCAAAAACGCAGATCCGAAAGGGATTTGTCATGCATCAAAGAAGCCGCCATAGAATCTGTGATTTCAACAGTCTGGTGAGACGGCTACCCATATTCACCCGACCGATCCTAATGCAGCCCCACCCACATCTCCACGGTGACACTCGACCAAATAGGAAGAAGCGCCATCCGCCTCCTCCGCAGGAGAATCGGGACATTTTCGCATGGAAGCCAAATGACATGCTGTGTGTTCTTCAGGACTCGCCGAGCATCGCCCGAGTCGATGTCAGCTGAAAAACCAGTCAAAGAACATCTTCGGCGGTCCGCCGCCCGTAAGAGAAAAGCTATTGGTGAAGAAGTGGTTCGATCGCTATGCAGGATTTATCCGAGATATACCACTCCGAGTGGCTCGCTAATGTTGTCATGGTTCCCAAGAAAGACAACCCGCCTCCGCATGTGCATTGATTTTAAGCACATCAATCGCCTCGCCCAAGGATCTCTCTCCCCGCGATAGATCAAATTGTTGACTCGATCGCTGGATGTGAGAGATTGTCTTTTCTAGATGCTTATTCCTGCATCAATGATCCGGCCCCATGGGCCCGATGAAATAAATGTCAGGGGAACGAGTAATTTCAAAAATTTCCTACGCACACGCAAGATCATGGTGATGTATAGCAACGAGAGGGAGAGTGTCTACGCACTGTGAGACCAAGCGAAGCGATCACAACGAGAGGAAGTAGTCAGACGCTCTCCTCGCGATCCGACCGATCCCGCGCCAAGCATTCTGGCGCCTGAAGTTCTTGACACACGCATAGCTCGGCGACGCCCTCGGCCCAATCCAGCCGAGGTTCGAGGGAGAGTTTCGTCAGACGACGGCGGCAGGACGATCTTGATGTACTATCGGCGCAGGCTTTAAGCTTCGCGACGATATGACCGAGGTGGAATATGGTGGAGGGGGCACCACACACGGCTAAGGAACGATCCGTAGATCAAACTTGTGTGTTCTAGGGTGCCCCCGCGCCTGAGATATAAAGGAGCAGGGGGAGGTGGCCACTAGGAGGAGGCGCTGCTGAGGAGTCCTACTCCCACCGAGTAGGACTCCCTTCCTAGTTGGAGAGATTGAGGGGAGGGGAAGAGAGAAGGGGGGCCGCCTCTCCTTGTCCTATTCGACTAGGGGGAGGGGGCGCCTGCCCCCCCGGCCGCCCTTCCTCTTCTCCCCTCATGGCCCACTAAGGCCCATTAACCCCCGGAGGGTTCCGAATCTCCTGTTCCTAAGAAATCCCGATTTCACCCGAACCATTCAACTCCAAATATAGGCTTCCAATATATCAATCTTTATGTCTCGACCATTTCGAGACTCTCGTCATGTCCGTGATCACATCCGGACTCAACTTCTTCGGTACATCAAAATACATAAACTCATAATATAACCGCCATCGAAACCTTGTTGCAAGGACTCTACGGTTCGAGAATAATGTAGACATGACCGAGACACGCTCTCCGTCAATAACCAATAGCGGACCTGGATGCCCATATTGGTTCCTACATATTCTACGAAGATCTTTATCGGTCGACCGCATAACAACATATCGCTTGTTCCTTTGTCATCGGTATGTTACTTCGCCCGAGATTCGATCGCTTGTATCCAATACCTAGTTCAATCTGCACCGCAAGTCTCTTTACTGCTCCGTAATACATCATCTCACAACTAACTCATTAGTTGTAATGCTTGCAAGGCTTCAGTGATGTGTATTACCGAGAGGGCCCAGAGATACCTCTCCGACAATCGGAGGACAAAACCTAATCTCAAATACGCCAACCCAACATCTGCTTTTGGAGACACCAGAGTACTCCTTTATAATCACCCGCATTACGCTAGACGCTTGGTAGCACCTAAAGTGTTCCTCCGTAAACGGAGTTGCATAATCTCATAGTTATAGGAACATGTATAAGTCATGGATAAAAGCAAGAGCAACATACTAAACGATCGTGTGCTAAGCTAATGGAATGGGTCATGTCAATCGATCATTCTACTAATGATGTGACCTTGTTAATCAAATAACAACTCTTTGTTCATGGTTAGGAAACATAACCATCTTTGATTAACAAGCTAGTCTAGTAGAGGCATACTAGTGACATATTGTTTGTCTATGCATTCACACATGTATCATGTTTCGTTAATACAATTCTAGCATGAATGATAAACATTTATCATGAAATAAGGAAATAAATAATAACTTTATTATTGCCTCTAGGGCATATTTCCTTCGGCCTCCCACTTGCACTAGAGTCAATAATCTAGATTACATAGTAATGATTCTAACACCCATGGAGTCTTGGTGTTGATCATGTTTTGCTCGTGGAAGAGGCTTAGTCAACGGTCTGCTACATTCAGATCCGTATGTATCTTGCAAATCTCTATGTCTCCCACCGACTAAGTCCCTGATGGAATTGAAGCGCCTCTTGATGTGCTTGGTCCTCTTGTGAAATCTGGATTCCTTCGCTAAGGCAATTGCTCCAAAGATTGTCACGTAAGATTTTCATTGACCCGATGCACTAGGTATGACACCTAGATCGGATATGAACTCCTTCATCCGCATTCTTCATTAGCCGCTCCAAGTCGCTATGTACTCCGCTCACATGTAGATCCCGCCACGACGCTTTGTTTAGAATCGCACTAACCGACAGCTCCTCCGCTTAGTGTAAATACGATCCGTCCGCGATTTAGAATCGTCTCGGATCAAGGTCAAAGCTTGCATCAACGTAACTGCTTACTTATGAGCTCTTTGTCACCTCCATATACGAGAAACATATCCTTAGTCCTTTTCGTATTTCAGATGTTCTTGACCACGCCCAAAGGATCCACTCGATTACTTTGGTACCTCCCCGCTAAGCTTATAGCAAGGCACACATCGTGTCCGTACACAAGATTGCATACATGATAGAGCCTATGGTCAAGCATAGGAACATCTTTCATTTTCTCTATCTTCTCGCAGTTGGTCGGGCATTGAGTCTTACTCAACTTCACACCTTGTAACACGTGCAAGAACCCTTCTTTGCTTGATCCATTTTGAACTTCTTCAAAATTTTGTCAAGGTATGTGCTTTGTGAAAGTCCAATTGCCGCCTTGATCTATCTCTATAGATCTTAATGCCCAATATGTAAGCAGCTTCACCGAGGTCTTTCATTGAAAAACTCTTATTCAAGTATCCCTTTATGCTATCCAGAATTCTATATCATTTCCGATCAGCAATATGTCATCTACATATAATATCGTAAATGCTACAGAGCTCCCACTCACTTTCTTGTAAATACAAAGCTTCCAAAAGTCTCAGATGAACCCAAATGCTTTGATCACACTATCAAAGCGCTTATTCCAACTCCGAGATGCTTGCACCAGTCCATAGATGGATCGCCGAGCTTGCATACTTTGTTAGCTCCCTTGGATCGATAAAACCTTCTCGTTGCATCATATACAACTCTTCTTCCGTAAATCCATTCAGAATGCGTCTTTACATCCATTTGCCAAATTTCATAATCATAAAATGCGTAATTGCTAACATGATTCGGACAGATTTAAGCATCGCCACGGTGAGAAGGTCTCATCGTAGTCAATCCCTTGAACTTGTCGAAACCCTTTATGCATAAGTCGAGCTTTGTAGACAAGAATATTACCGCCGCCACGCCTTCTTCTTGAAGATCCACTTGTTTTCTATTGCTTGCCTACCCGGCAAGTCAACCAAAGTCCATACTTTGTTTTCATACATGGATCCCATCTCGCATTTCATGGCCTCAAGCCATTTTATGGAATCTGGCTCACCATCGCTTCTTCATAGTTCGAGGTTCATCATGATCTAGTAGCATGATTTCCGTAACAGGATTACCGCATCACTCGGTGCGGATCTTACTCTCGTTGATCTACGAGGTTCAGAGTAACTTGATCTCAAGTTTCATGATCAACATCATCAACTTCCTCACTACTTGGTGTAGATGTCTCGTAAACCGGTTTCGCGACAAACTACTTTCAAGTAAGGGAGAAGGTACAATTACCTCATCAAGTTCTACTTTCCTCCCACTCACTTCTTTCGAGAGAAACTCCTTCTCTAGAAAGGATCCATTCTTGGCAACAAATGTCTTGCCTTCGGATCTGTGATAGAAGGTGTACCCAATCGTCTCCTTTGGGTATCCTATGAAGACACATTTTTCGATTTGGGTTCGAGCTTATCAAAGTTGAAGCTTTTTCACATAAGCATCGTGATCCCCAAACTTTAAGAAACGCATAACTTTGGTTTCTTGCTAAACCATAGTTCATAAGGTGTCGCCTCAACGGATTTTGACGGTGTTCTATTCAATGTGAATGCGGCCGCCTCTAGAGCATAACCCCAAAACGATAGCGGTAAATCAGAAGAGACATCATAGATCGCACCATATCTAGTAAAGTACGACACGACGCTCGGACACACCATTACGCTGTGGTGTTCCGGTGGCGTGAGTTGCTAAACTATTCCGCATTGTTTCAAATGTAGACCAAACTCAGAACTCAAATATTCACCTCCACGATCGATCGAGAAATTTAATTTTCTTATTACGATGATTTTCAACTTCACTCAAATTCTTTGAACTTTTCAAATGTTTCAGATTTATGTTTCATTAAGTAGATATACCCATATCCGCTTAAGTCATCTGTGAAGGTGAGAAAATAACGATATCCGCCACGAGCCTCAACATTCATCGGACCACATACATCTGTATGTATGATTTCCAACAAATCTGTTGCTTTTCCATAGTACCGAGAACGGGTTCTAGTCATCTTGCCCATGAGGCACGGTTCGCAAGTGCCAAGTGATTCATAATCAAGTGACTCCAAAAGTCCATCAAGATGGAGTTTCTTCATGCGCTTTACATCGATATGACCTAAACGGCAAAGGCTACAAATAAGTTGCACTATCATTATCAACTCGCATCTTTTGGTTTCAACATTATGAATATGTGTATCACTACTATCGAGATTCATCAAAATAGACCACTCTTCAAGGGTGCATGACCATAAAAGATATTACTCATATAAATAGAACAACCATTATTCTCTCGATTTAAATGAATAACCGCCTCGCATCAAACAAGATCCAGATATAATGTTCATGCTCAACGCAGCACCAAATAACAATTATTTAGGTCTAAAACTAATCCCAAGGTAGATGTAGAGGTAGCGTCAATCGCGATCACATCGACTTTGGAACCATTTCCCACGCCAAGATCGTCACCTCGCCCTTTGCCGTTGTTCGCTAATCCGTAGTCCCCTGCTTCGAGTTGCAAATATTAGCAATGTAACCAAAGATCAAATACCCAAAAGCTATCATGAGCTCTAGTAAGGTACACATCAATAACATGTATATCACATATACCTTTGTTCACCTTGCCATCCTTCTTATCCGCCAAATACTTGGGGCAGTTCCGCTCCAAAGGACTACCGCTTGGCAAAGAGAAGCACTGGGCTTTAGGTTTAGGTCCGACTTGGGTTTTTCTCCCGAGCAAGAACTTGCTTGCTGTTCTTCTTGAAGTTCCTTCTTCTTCCCCTTTGCCTTTCTTCTTGAAACTAGTGGTCTTATTGACCATCAACACTTGATGCTCCTTCTGATTTCTACCTCCGCAGCCTTTAGCATTGTAAGAGCTCTGTATAGTCTTTACTAACCCTTGCATATTATAGTTCATCACGGTTTTGTAGCTTGGTGGCGTGATTGAAGAATTCACAATGACACAATCATCCGGAAGATTAACTCCCAATTGTGTCAAGTGATTGTAGTACCTGCATATTCTCGAGTATGTGCTCACCGACGTAACTATTCTCCTCCATCTTGCAGCTATAGAACTTATTGAGACTTCATATCTCTCAATCCGCATTCTGTTGAATATCAACTTCAACTCCGAACATCTCATATGCTCCATGACGCTCAAAACGCCGCTGAAGTCCCGGTTCTAAGCCGTAGCATGGCACATCAACTATAGAGTAGTCATCAGCTTTGCTCGCCAGACGCTCATAACGCCGCAGCCAGCATCTCAAAGAAGCAGTTCGCACCCAGCGTGCATCCAGACGAACTCTTCTCAGGCAGAATGAGGATAATCTCAAGTTACGGACCCATTCCGTAATTGCTACCATCATCTTTCAACTTTGCTTTCAAGGAACGATTAAAATTCAACGGAACAACAAAGACGAGCCATCTATCTACAATCAAACATAAACAAGCAAGATACTATCAGTACTAAGTTCATGATAAATTTAAGTTCAATTAATCATATTACTTAAGAACTCCCACTTAGATGTACATCTCTCTAGTCATCTAAGTGATCACGTGATCCAAATCAACTAAACCATAACCCATCATCACGTGAAATGGAGTAGTTTTCAATGGTGAACATCTTATGTTGATCATATCTACTATATGATTCACGCCGACCTTTCGGTCTCCGTGTTCCGAGGCCATATCTCGCATATGCTAGGCTCGCCAAGTATAACCCGAGTATTCTCATGTGGTGCAAAACTGGCTTGCACCCGCTAGATGGACGAGAGCTTATCACACCCGATCATCACGCGGTGTCTGGGCACGATTTAACTTTGGCAACGGTGCATACCGGGAGAACACTTTTGATAATTTAGTGAGAGATCATCTTATAATGCTACCAAATCAAAGCAAGATAAGATGCATAAAAGATAAACATCACATGCAAATCAATATAAGTGATATGATATGGTCATCATCATCTTGTGCTTCATGATCTCCATCTCTCGCAGCACCACCATGATCACCATCGCCACCGCGCGACACCTTGATCTCCATCGTAGCATCGTTGTCGCCTCGCCAAACTTATGCTTCTACGATTATCGCTACCGCTTAGTGATAAAGTAAAGCATTACAGTATGATTGCATTTCATACAATAAAGCGACAACCATATGGCTCCGCCAGTTGCCGATAACTTCGTTACAAAACATGATCATCTCATACAATAAAATATAGCATCACGCCTTGACCATATCACATCACAACATGCCCTGCAAAAACAAGTTAGACGCCCTCTACTTTGTTGTTGCAAATTTTACGTGGCTGCTACGGGCTTAAGCAAGAACCAATCTCACCCACGCATCAAAACCACAACGATATTTCACAATAGACTGCTTAACCTTCTCAAGGACCGGCGCGAGCCACACCGCTTCAACTAAAGTGAGAGACAGACACCCACCACCACCTTTAAGCAACGAGTGCTCAGAAGTGAAACCAGTCTCGCCAGAAGCGCACGCTGTAATGTCGGTCCGGCCGCTTCATCTCACAATACCGCTGAACCAAAGTATGACATGCGGTAGGTAGTATGACTTGTATCGCCCACAACTCACTTGTGTTCTACTCTGCAAAACATCAAACCATAAAAACCTAGGCTCGATGCCACTGCTGGGGAACGAGTAATTTCAAAAATTTCCTACGCACACGCAAGATCATGGTGATGTATAGCAACGAGAGGGAGAGTGTTGTCTACGCACTCAGAGACCCAAGCGAAGCGATCACAACGTAGAGGAAGTAGTCAGACGCTCTCCTCGCGATCCGACCGATCCGGGCGCCAAGCATCGGCGCCCAGTTCTTGACACGACAGCTCGATGACGCCCTCGACTCCAATCCAGCCGAGTGTCGAGGGAGAGTTCCACAAGACGACGGGCGGCAGGACGATCTTGATGTTTCATCAAGCAGGTTTCGCTTAAGCTTCGAGGACGATATGACCGAGGTGGAATATGGTGGAGGGGGCACCAGACACGGCTAAGGAACCATCCCAGATCAAACTTGTGTGTTCTAGGGTGCCCCTGCCCCTCAGATATAAAGGAGGAGGAGGGGGAGGTGCGGCCGCCCAAGGGAGGCTGGCTGAGGAGTCCTACTCCCACCGAGTAGGACTCCCTTCCTAGTTGGAGTAGGATTGGGGAGGGGAGAGAGAAGGGGGCGCCGCCTCTCTTGTCCTATTCGGACTGGGGGAGGGCGGCCTGCCCCGGCCGGCCCTCCTCCTCTCCCTCGAGGCCCACCGAGGCCCATTTACCCCGGGGTTCCGTAACCTCCTGACTCCTAGAAAACTCCCTTTCACCCTAACCATTCCAACTCCAAACATAGGCTTCCAATATATCAATCTTTATGTCTCGACCATTCCGAGACTCTCGTCATGTCCGTGATCACATCCGGACTCAACTTCTTCGTACATCAAAATACATAAACTCATAATAACCGCCATCGAAACCTTGCGCATGGACTCTACGGTTCGAGAATAATGTAGACATGACCTAGACACTATTCCGTCAATAACCAACAGCGGACCTGATGCCCATATTGGTTCCTACATATTCTACGAAGATCTTTATCGGTCGACCGCATAACAACATACGCTTGTTCCCTTTGTCATCGGTATGTTACATTGCCCGAGATTCGATCGCCGGCTATCCAATACCTAGTTCAATCTCGTTACCGCAAGTCTCTTTACTCGCTCCGTAATACATCATCTCACAACTAACTCATTAGTTGTAGTGCTTGCAAGGCTTCAGTGATGTGTATTACCGAGAGGGCCCAGAGATACCTCTCCCACAATCGGAGTGACAAAACCTAATCTCAAATACGCCAACCCAACATCTCGCTTTTGGAGACACCAGTAGTACTCTTTATAATCACCCAGCATGCTAGACGCTTGGTAGCACCCAAAGTGTTCCTCCGTAAACGGAGTTGCATAATCTCATAGTTATAGGAACATGTATAAGTCATGGATAAAAGCAGAGCAACATACTAAACGATCGTGGTGCTGCTAATGGAATGGGTCATGTCAATCGATCATTCTACTAATGATGTGACCTTGTTAATCAAATAACAACTCTTGTTCATGGTTAGGAA